>VMDO01023506.1:0-31463 GCA_007922755.1 Pedetes capensis | reverse complement strand
GAGATCATTTCCCATGTCATCTAATATATTTCCACCACATTATTTTTTAAACACATGTGAGAACCTGGTGAGGAGAGAAATAAAGAGGGGGTATTGGGAAAATCATGAAAGGAAGTACGTCTGGAAGTTAAGATGTCAGATGCTGGAAGGGGCCAAACTCCAAGTCCTGACTATGTACTTAGGAAAGACATGACACCAGCAAGGCCCTGAACCTGTCATATTATTTCCCCAGCTATCAAATAGGAATAATGATGGTCATTTTTTCCTGTGGTAGCATTAGGGATTAATTAAGCAGTATAAGTTTGTTGAGCACCACAATGTCCTACAAATAGTAATTGCATATTTAAAGTGAGAATAGAAGGAAAGCGAAAGATAATTTGGGCAAAGACAACAAGAAAAGAAAAAGAAGAAATAAGGGGTTAGGGACATCTTTTCCAATGATTGGGACTTGCTAGTTTTCTGTCATGGAAAGATTTGACTTTTGGCCGGGCATGGTGGTGCACGCCTGTCATCCCAGCAGCTCGGGAGGCGGAGGCGGGAGGATCGCAAGTTCGAGACCAGAGGCAATCTGTGTAACTTAGCGAGACCCTGTCTCAAAAAGTAAAAAAAAAAAAAAAATGGGCTGAGGTGCAGCTCAGTGCTCCAGCACTTGCAGAGCATGCAGGCGCGTGGCCCTGGGTTCAACCCCCAGTACCACAAAAAAAAAAAAAAAAAAGATTTGACTTTGTTCTCTTCTGTGTATATTTGTTCTTTTAGTGAGTTTTGTACATTTGTATGTTTTCATGGTGTTGGTTAGTGTCCTTTTGTTTCTACTGTTGGACTCTGTATTCATTACTTTTGCATCACTGTGACCAAATAGCTGATAGAAAGAACTTATTTACTTTTGCTCACAGTTTCAGAGGGTTTAGTCCATTGTGGCAGGGAAGACATGAAAAAGAAGCTTACAACATCATGGACGGGAAGCAGAGAGAGAGAGAATGCTGACACTCACTGGCTTTTATTTTTTCCCCTTTTACTCCATATGTAGGTCGCCACCCCATGGGATGGTACCATCTACTCTCAGGGTAGGTCTTCTCTCTCAGTTAATTCTCTCTGGATTTGCTGTCACAGGCACACCCAGAGGTGTGCCTCACCAATCTCCTACAAGTTTCTAAATTCAATCAAGTTGATAACGAAGATTAACCATCACAGACTCAAGTATTTCTAGCATCCTTCTTTTCTTTTCTCTTTTCTTTTCTTCTCTTTTCTTTTCGTGCTGGAGATTGAACACCGAGCCACACACATGCTAGGCAAACACTCTACCACTGAGCTATACCCCTAAGAATTCCTTGTAGGGCTGGTTGGGTAGTGATGAATTCTTTGTGGAAATGCTTTTGTACTTACTCTTACTGTTTTTTATTTCCTTGTGGAATTGAGAATAAGGCAACTGGAGACAGTTTGGGCACCAAAGATGGAAGAAAAGTACTAGTGTCACCCATTTGACAGGAGAGGGCTTCTCTGGAAGGTTCTGTATATAAAGGAACAAACACAATGTAGCTGCTTGTTTCACAAAACTCAGAGTTGAGAAAGCAAGACAAACCATAGGCAAGTGAAGAACTATTCATTTATGAAGAGAAACAAAAATATGTAGAGACAACATGTTGTCTTTTTATATTTCAGTAGAAAACATAAGGAATGGCCTATCTGAATGGAAGCAGATAATTGAGTTGATGACATAGTCCATCTTACTCTTTGATTATCAAAGGCCTAGGGAAGTCTGAAGAATAAGGTTCTAAGCTAGTCATAAGCACATGATAAGAGCTGAGGCAGGAAAGAAATTGGGGCCTTGGAGGAATAGTAAGCTAGCATGGCTTGGAGGCTGACAGAGAAGCAGAGAGGCCTGAGACTAAAGCTTCAGTATCACTGTTCAAAAGTCTTTTGCAGCAAAATGTTTGTGTGTATATCTATATCTATATATCTGTATCTATATCTATATCTATCTATCTATCTATCTATCTATCTATCTATCTATATGTTTGTAAAAATGGGAGAAGGACCTGGCAATCCACTCCCAAGGCAATCCTGAAATAGTCAGCCATTGAAAACCCTATGAGGGTTGCTATGAGTCGGATACTGACTCGATGGTACCTAACAACAACAACAACAATATATTTTTAGGGAACCAAAGGCAAAATTTCCTTAAGGCAAAATTTAGATATATATATGTTGTTGTTGTTGTTGTGTGTGCCGTCAAGTCGGTATCCAACTCATAGCGACCCTCATAGGGTTTTCAATGGCTGACTGTTTCGGGATTGCCTTGGGAGTGGATTGCCAGGTCCTTCTCCCATTTTTGCGGTGCTGGGAATTGAACTCGGGACCTCAGAGACTGCAGTGCAGCATTCTACCAACTGAGCTAAATCCCAGCCCATATATATATATATATATATATATATATAAATTGAGATTTTATATATATATATATATATATATATATATATATATATCAATTTTGCCTTAAGGACAAAATATGTGATATTTCCTTTCTCCCATTACCCTTTCTTCTTGCCCTCACCATCTTTCCTTTTGTCCATTATCTTTCCCTATATGGTTCCTTCTACTTTCATGACCTGCATGTTTAAACATATATATATCTAACATCCACATATAAGAGAAAACACGTGGCCAGGCATGCTTGGTAAATCCTCTACCCCTGAGCCACACACTCAACCACTCTTTAAACCTTTTCTATCTAAAAAACCAATCCCCACCGCTCAATTGATTGGAAAACTTTATTTTATGGAATGAAGTGTTGCACAGTTCTAGAATCAAAAATAAAGACAATTAAGATCTTTAAATTAAGGCCAGGCACAGTGGCTCATGTCTGTAATCTCAGTGATTTGGGAAGCTGAGGCAGGAGGATTGTAGGCTTAAGTCCAGAAGAAACCTATGCAATTTAATGAGACCCTGTCTCAAAACAAACAAACAAATAAATACATAAAGGGCTAGGGGTGCCTTTAGTGGTAGAGCACTTGCAAAGTGTGTATGAAGTCATACACACACACACACACACACACACACACACTCTCTCTCTCTCTCTCTCTCTCTCTCTCTATATATATATATATATATATAAATTAGCCTGATGTGGTGGGTTCATTTGTAATCCCAGTAACTTGGGAGGTGGAGGCAGTAAGATTGTGAGTTTAAAGCCAAAGGCAGCCTACCTAATTTAGCAAGACCCTAACTCAAAATAAAATAGGTGAAATAGAGGTGTACTCCAGTGGTAGAGCACTTGAAAAGTATGTACAAGGTGCTGGATTAAACCCCTAAGTACCATACACACTAAAGAAATCTTTAAACAGTTATTTTGGTTTTCGACACAAGGGAGATTCATAAATCTCCATCCATAAGCCTTTTGTTCCACACATCAGGTAAATATCTGAGCACTTGCACTCCAGATGTTAGTTATTCTAGATGACAATTTTTTTTGTAGGGAACCAAAGGTAAAAATCTCTGGTTCCCATGTAAATAAGTAATATCATAGGTTAGAAGCTGATATGTACCTCTTAGGGAAAAGAGAGGAGTAAGAGAAGCTGCGAGTGCCAGAAGATGACAATGGGTGGGTTTTGTTTATAAATAGACGTTAGGAAGTAAACCCCATGACAAGGAATTCTATCAAGAAAGAGGTACCCATGCAAGTGTCTGAAGGAAGAACAATCTGGGCAGCTGACAGAGAGTAAAAGACCCGAAGGAGAATGCAAGAATGGCATGTTTGAGGGAATAGTAAGGAAGTTAACACGGGTGAAATTAAACCGTGAGAGGAAACAGGTTGAGATCAAAGAAGTAATGTGGGCAGTTGATATAAAAACTGGTGAACCCTCAGATTCCTGCTCAGTGCTATGGTTGGGATGAGTGTCCTCCAAAGGGCCACGAGTTAACGGCTTGATCCCCAAGGTGTGCTTCTGGGAAATGCAATGGGCCTTTAGGAGGCGAGGCCTAGAAAGAGGTCCTTAGATCACTGGGGATGTGCCCTCAAAAGGGATTGTGGGACACCAGCCTCTTGTTCCTTGCTTCCTGGCTCATGATATAAGTGGGTTACTCTGCCACATACTCCCGCCATGCTATGTCACCCTTCCCAGAGGCCCAAAGAAATGGGGTTGCTCAATGTTGGACTGGAACCTGTACAGCCATGAGCCAAAATCTTTTCTCTATATAAGTTAATTGCCTCAGGTATTCCATTATAGTAGCAAAAACCTCACTAATTCACCCAGAGTGAAAAGGGGGCCAATAGTGAATTTTAACCAGGAGGGAGATGCAATCACACTTGTGTTTTATTTATCATATGCTTGTATTTCCATTTGCCTGATGGTTTTAACATTAAATGAAAATTAGTGTCTGAATGATTACATTACCATTTGCAAGATGCATTTTCTAATTCTGTCACTCATTCTGTGTTTATCATCTGAAAGTCCTTTGTGAAATCAAACTACCTCTCATTAATTTTGCTGTTGTTGGGTGCCATCGAGTTGGTATCTGACTCATAGCGACCCTATGTACAGCAGGCAGAACATTATTGTCAGTACTTCTCTGTCATTTGTAGGGTTTTCAATGGGAGATTGTTTTGGGGAGTGAGCTGCTGGGTCCTTCTTCCAAACCTACAGCACCTGGTGTTCCTAGGTGGTCTCCCATCCAAGTACTAACCAGGCCAAACACTTCTTAGCTTCTGAGATCTGATGGTATTGGATGCCTCAGTGCTAAGGCTGCAGGCTAAAGATGAAACACTATATCAGTGCTTCTCTGCTATTCTTGCAGTATTCAATGGCAGACTGATTTTTGAGGATTGAATTTCCAGATCCTTCTCCCATTCCTACAGTACCTAGTGTTCCCAGGCCATCTCCCATCCAAGTACTAACCAGGCCCGATGTTGCTTAGCTTTGGAGATCTGACAGGATTGGATGCCACAGTGCTATGGCTGCAGGCCATCAATTTTGAGTATTTGATTTTCCAGGAATACATTTCTTACACAAAAGTAAAAGTAAATGCTCTGGTTGTTACCTCTAATGGGGAATTTTCACAGAAAGCTTTTTTTTTAAATAGGTAGCCCAAATAGAGACAAATACCCTGTATGCTCTAGAAGGACTCTATAACCATCTCTCTCTCGTATGGTCCTTTCTCATTATTTGCAATGAATTCCACCACAGAGACATTCCTCTGAATTAGCCATCATCATTTGGTGGCTCCTTTTGGATGATGTGTTCATGAAAACTGAAAGGAAAATGGTGACCCCTGAAGAGCAGATGTTAACATCTTTTTAGCCAGATGAACCAAATGTGTACAAATCCTAAAAACTAGCTTTAACAGCATCATGTCTCTGACCCACAAACTTTGTTATTTAAAGTTCAATGCTAATGGCCTTGCTGGTTGGTTTTTTATTTTTTCTTCCCTTTTCAGGTTTTTAACACTCTGTGAAATCTGTGTCCGGATGGGCTTTAACTCCTAGATGCTTTTCCTGATACCTTCTCCACCCAACACACACACCTATATTCTGATCACTATAATAGTCTCTCTACGTGACCCAGTGCCCCCAAACGCATTCTACTCTGTCCTGTCTCCAAATTTCATCTACAGTATAATTTTCTCTGGAATATCCTTCTTTAAAATTATCCATCTCTGTTGAATTTCATCCTTCAGTTGGTTCATTATGTGCACCTTTCTCAATCTGTACCCTAAGCAACTCCCAAACCTATAATCTGATTCTACTTTCTCTACATACACACATCCTTTTACCTTATCTCTCCATTAGTGCTTTGTTCTTAGTTGTGTACACATTAATGGTGCTCATGGCTTCTTCTGGCATTAGTTGGTAAATATCTTCATAACAGGAATAGTTGCATTCTTTTTATTTTGTAAATTTTCAAAAGTGGCTAAAAAGACTGTCTGGTTCATTATAACTGTTCAAATATTCATGGAAAAGAAGTTGTGTGGCAGTTGTAGCAATTCTCAAATGTCTTTCATTCACAGGTAAACCAATATATTTTGAGCACATTTCTTAAATAATGGTAGTATGAAAAATACAAAAATGAGTCAAGAAGTAGATCCTGTCTTCTGGAGAGTCTAATTTAAAAGGAGAGATGGGGCATGTATGTAAATTATTCAGTTCTGTCACATTTCTTCTGACTCTTGGCAACCCTTTGTACAATAGAATGAAACCCTCCTGGACACTGTGCCATGTCTGGCATAATATCAGTGCTTCTTTGCTATTCATAGGGTTTTCAATGGCTGATTATTTTGGGATTGTTGTGGGAGCGGGCTCCTGGGTCCTTCTCCCATATTTGCAGTGCTGAGGATTGTACCCAGGGCCTCAGTGCAGAGCAGCACTCTACCAACTGTGCTAACCCCCAGACCCCCATGTAAGCTACTATAATTTTTTTAAAAAGGCTAAAAGCTAGAGTATCAAGAGCAATAGACTAAATCCACTCATGCTTCTCTGTGCTCTGCCACATGTATTTTACTCAATTGTTTATTGGTCAATGGAAACAACTTTCCAAAGGCCATGAGGGTTTTTGTCCAGTCTCTAGAAGTAATTATGTCTTTATTGAATAGAGGACAATGTTTTGATGATGTCTTTATTGAGTAGAGGACAATGCCATGAATTCAGGCAAAGTTCTTCTTCCAAATGAGATTTAATAATTTTCTATTGACAACAACCACTGCTAATTATATGATTCTTACAAATCAGGATCTATACATTTGATCCCAAGGTTCAGTCAAGGTGACTGTAAGCCGTAGCTTACTATGACTTGCCTGAAAAGTCATTTCTGTGCCCATTATTTATGTGAGGTTATAATCCAGCCCTGTAAACACATCTGGGGAGAAGACACTCACTCAAGAAAACAATTGTTGTTTTATTATTTCCTGCTGGTTTAGCCTTCACATTTCCCTACATAGGCCATGTTGGGTGCTACATTCCTCCTTAGAATCACAGTATGCTCCTTGCATCAGCCCTTCTTATTAAAACAGGAGACAGAGAACAATCAGAGCTATGCAATTCTCCTGTTCAGCTCATCTGCTTTCTCTGTTTACTTATTCATTCACTTATGTATTCATTTATTCAACAAATGTTGATTAATCACCTCCCTTTGTATATATCCTGCCTATTTCCCAAAAGGATCAGAGGTGGCTTGTGGGATCAAATACAATGCAAAACAGGCTAGAGAGGGATAAAAACAGAAAAGAGGGAACAAACATAGCCACCAGCACCAAAAGTGGTTGGAATTTAGTCCTGGTTCTATTCAGAAAAAAATAAATTTATTAGATTTGTGGGAATTTGTTTTCTGTCAAACCAAATTATGCAAACTTGTGTGAAGAATAGAACTTTTTTGTGCAACTAAACATAACCACTGCACATTCACTGGAGGTCTTTGTTCTTTTATGTAAAATCTTTTGGAATAAATCAAACAACAAAGGCCCTGGTTCCCTATTTTAGGGATTTCCATGTTACATTTAAAATTGTGCTTAAGTGTTATTGTTATGTGCTGTTGGTCAGGTCTGACTCATAGGGACCTTCATGGGTTTTCCAATGGCTGATTGTTTCAGGATTGCTTCAGGTGTGGGCTGCCATGTCCTCATATTTTTGTGGTGCTGGGGATGGAAACCAGGACCTCAATTGAGCTACCCCCCACCCCGAGCTCTTTGCTTGAATGTATGCCTGTTATATAGTTACTTCATTTTTTAAAAACATATTTGTCTCTTCCATAAATGGAATGCGTACATTAATCACCATAACTAGAAAAAAATGAAGAAAATAAATAAATGAATAATATTGCACTCCAAATAAACAATGGTGATGAACTTTGGCTTCTTCCTTTGTATTACCAGGGGAATTACAGGATGTTAAGGATTAACACCTAGCACCAGACTGAGATAGGCAATTCTTTTGATTATACAAAAGAAAATTTAAAAAGAGAAATCTCACCTTAGAAATCAGTGTTATATTACTGTTTTAAAAATACCATCTTAAATCATTTCACCACCTACCACTCTTACATGCCAACACTTGTAAACCATTGATAAATTAACAGAAGTTGAATTGCATGGCATTCAGCTTCCTTCCTACCAGGAAGGTGTGGAACTCTTTGACTCTTACATACATGGAATTTATTTTTAAAAATACAAAAGAAAGCCACCCACCCAGCATAAAGTTATATCTTTTGTAACTATCAAAGGGCTATTGCTAGAAGATTGGCTACACAATAGTGTATATCCTTGTGAGAAGTTAATGATCCAGATGAGAATTTTGAAAGCCTTGCAAGACTAACCACAATGAATTATGCTTATTTAACAGTATCATCTTGCTAATAAATAGTATACTGGACAGAAAAATGAGGAATTAGTTATTTTGGGAAGTCTTAAAATTCAAGAATGTTTCTATTCATGTATTAGATGTCCTAGTTTTGAGATGTCTGCAGCCGTAGCCCTGTGGCATCCGATCCCATCAGATCTCAGAAGCTAAGCAGGGTCAGGCCTGGTAGTACTTGGATGGGAGACTGCCTGGGAATACCAGGTGCTGTAAGCTTGGGAGAAGGACTCGGCAACCCACTCCCCAATACCAATCTGCCATTGAAAACCCTGTGAACAGCAGAGAAGCACTGACAACAGTGTTTTGCCCATTGTATACAGGGTTGCTATGAGTTGGATACCAACTGGACCACACCTAACCACAACAAAGTTTTGAGATATTTAGATATAGATCTGAATAAGCAATTCTTTCCATCATCTAATGTACCTACCTAACGTCCTGCATAACATTGACACATATCCATAAGCAGAATTATGTACTTGCAGGGTAGATATCCTTAGGTACCAATAACATCCTATGTGTGTACCAATGGTAACACTTGATTTTATCATGATGTCATTGGCGTCCAGTTGGGTTTTGTTTATCTCCTCTGGTAGGTCGGATGTTCTGCTTAATCAGTGTAGCCCCACTTCCTTCTCTTCTCCCTTGCTAAGTTGAATTGTGTTCCCCTAAAATTGATATATAAGGCCCTAACCCCCAATACCTCAGAGTGTGCCTTTAGATGTAAGAATGTTGAAAATGAGGTAATAATGGGGTGGGCAGGCCCCTAATCTAATTTTTGTCCTTACAAAAAATATGTGTGTCCATGGAAACATGCACAGAAAGCAATAATGTGAAGGTGAAGGCAGAGATTGAAATTATGCAACTACAAGACAAGGAACGCCAAAGATCACCAGCAAAACATTAGGAGACAGGCATCCTTGGAAGGAACCAACCATGAGAACACCTTGATCTTAGAATTCTGTCCCATGGAACTGTGAGGAAACCCACTGCTGCTATTTAGCCCACTCAGCATGTGGCACTGTTACAGCTGACCTTCTCTAATTCCACAGCAAAAGGAATGGGCTGGAAAACTGATACCATTCCACCATGTAAATGCTGTCTTTTGCTCAAATAACAAATCTCAGCTTCCTCATCACTGGCCTTTGACATACCTCATGATTAAAGGCACATTTCACTTAGGAGGCTCTTTTCACATCTTTATGAAAACGAAACTACTTTTTGATTAAAGAAGTTGCCATTAATTTGAATGAAGTTAGCTGGATGGTTAATGGAAAAGCTCACCTAATTTTAGGAAACTGGAAAAAGCTGTCATTTGTAATATGCTGAGACTTTCTGATAGAGCCTCAGGGAAGGGCAGCATTAGTTGCTGAGCTGACATTTAGTTCAATTTTTGGACTATATAAACACTACATAGGACAGTAGCCATAAGCATTCAGGTTTTTAATAGGCTTTATGTAAAGGGCATGTGGACTTTTAATTTTTTAATTTTTACAAATGTTTTGTAGTACTGGGGGTTGAACCCAAGATCTTGTGTATGCTAGACAAACACTATAACACTGAGCTGTATTCCCAGCCCCAGGCACAGGGATTTTTTGTTAGCATTTTTTAAAAATCCTATAATATGTAGCCTCTGGGGCTCTGCGTGTGTGTGTGTGTGTGTGTGTGTGTGTGTGTGTGTGTGTGTGTGTGTTTGCTAACATTTACCTTTGTTCTGTTATACTTCTTGTTCTGTTCTAATTCATCATTCTCAGTTTTAAAATGTGAGAAAAGCACTTCATTTATACCAACCATCCTCACTTATCCTTCTTATCCCACTTTTTGTTAAGGCTGATAGAATTTATATTCTGCCCTGCAACAATTATACCTGTATGATGTTTAGTTTTAGCTATATAGATAAAAGGATTCGGTCCTCACAAGTCTTTTCTTTATAATTTCTAAAATCATATATGGATAACCTAAAGTTTCCAATGGGTTCTTCAATAAAGACTTTTGAGATTAATATTCCTCATGTCCTTCATGTTCAAAATGTTTGTCTGGTGCCTATATATACCATGGGTAGTTTGGTAGACTATAACTTCTTTCCTTCATTTCCTTCCTTCCTTCCTTCCTTCCTTCCTTCCTTCTTTCCTTCCTTCCTTCCTCTCTCTCTCTCTCTCTCTCTCACTCTTTCTCTCTCTCTCTTTCTTTCTTTCTTTTCCTTCCATCCTTCCTTCTTTCCTTCCTTCTTTTCTTTTTTTTCAGTACTGAGGGGCTTAACCCGGAGCCTCACACGTACTTTCCAAGCATCCTGCCACTGAGCTGCATGCCCAGCTTCCCTTTTTATTTTTTAAATTGAGTCAGGGTCTTGCTAAATTACACAGACTGCCTCTAGCCTCAAACCTGTGATCCTCCTGCCTCTGCCTCCTGAGTCATCGGGCACACAGGTGTGGGCCACCATACCTAGCTTTAGTGATATTTTCTGCCCCTGAGGATTCTGTTGGCAATGCTGTTTTTCAGCACTTGAAAATGTTTCCTCACTTTTCCAGGACTTACACTATTGTACTTAGCTACCAACAGGCTTCCTTTTCATCTTTAACATCCAGTAACTTTATTTACTACAGAATGTCACCTTGTTGACCATTCTGTTTCATTTCTTTCTTGGAATATAGAACTTCCTTTTGACTGTATAGTCAAGTCTTTGTCTGTGTTTGAATTTTTTCTTTAATTATAATTCTCAATATGTGCTTTAGTTTGTTTCCATTTTCTTCATCAAGGTCTCCAATTATATTTTTCTTGTATAACTACATCTGTTTTTGGAATCGGTAATATTTCTCACTAATTTTTGTGAACTTGCTCCTTCCACTTGTGTATTACTATTTTTAAACTATAATTTGCTCTTCACTTGGTTGCTTCCCATTGCAGATTCACTGTTGGCTTCAGTTTTATCTTCGATTTCTTTCTGTAGATCAACAAATTATTATTATTGTTGTTATTATTATTATTATTATCATTATTATTATTAATTTAAAGGGCAAAATATTTCTGTATTTCCATTATAAAATTCTCAAATTGGGGGATTTGCAACTTATGTATTTTATTTTATGAGCCAGACTGTCTTTTTTTCCTCAATTGTCCCTATTCATTTTTAAAAATAAGTTTTGATGGGGTACAGAGTAATAAGTCTTTTGTTTTATCCATTAAGCAACTATTAAAACCCTGTTGTTTACACATTCATCTGCTTACATATTTTATAGAACCATCTAAACTAAAGAAGAGAAGGAAAAAAGAGAGAAAAAGGTAGGAATTTAAATTAATATGTAATAAAAATTATATATAATCATGAGTTATAATCTCATT
This sequence comes from Pedetes capensis, assembly GCA_007922755.1. NCBI lineage: Eukaryota > Metazoa > Chordata > Mammalia > Rodentia > Pedetidae > Pedetes > Pedetes capensis. The sequence goes on along the minus strand of VMDO01023506.1, from coordinate 19,786 downwards.
TTTCCCTCTCCCCTGTTTTTTCCATGTATTCATATAGTTGCATCATATATTTTGAGATTTTCCTTTCCCCTTTTACTTCTCTACATTATTTTACCTCTCCTTCTCCTTTTCCCCAATCTCCATTCCCACCCACTAATCCCTTGCCCTATTCTTTCTGATCTGCTTATATTTTCCCTTCTTAGATAATTTGTTGTTGCTGTTAGGTGCCATCGAGTCGGTATCTGACTCATAGCAACCCTCATAGGGCTTTCAATGGCTGACTGTTTCGGGATTGCCTTGGGAGTGGATTGCCAGGCCCTTCTCCCATTTATGCCATGCTGGGAATTGAACTTGCAACCTCAGAAACTGCAGCGCAGCGCTCTACCAACTGAGCTAAATCCCAGCCCTCTTAGATAACTAGGATGGTTAATTTTCATAAATCTACATATATGTAGTTTTTTTCTTTCTTTAAGTTAGATTTAGCTTTCACATATAAGTAAGAACATATGGTATTTCTCTTTTTGGGCTGGGTTAGTTCGCTTAAGATGATATTTTCCAGTTTTATTTTGCTGCAGATGAAATAATTGCATTCTTCTTTATTGCTGAGTAGTGTCACATTGTGTATATATACCACAATTTTTCAATCCACTCCTCTGTTGATGGACATCTTGGTTGATTCCATACCCTTGCGATTGTGAAGAGTGATGCATTATATGTGTCCCTATAGTATGATAGGGGCTGGGATTTAGCTCAGTGGGTAGAGCACTGTGCTGCAGTCTCTGAGGCCCCGAGTTCAATTCCCAGCACCGCAAAAATGGGAGAAGGGCCTGGCAATCCACTCCCAAGGCAATCCTGAAGCACTCAGCCATTGAAAACCCTATGGGGGTCGCTATGAGTCGGATACTGACTCGACGGCACCTAACAACAACAACAATAGTATGATGACTTATGTTTCTTTGGGTATATTCCTAGGAGCAGTACAGCTGGGTCATATGACAGTTCTACTCTAAGTTTCCTAAGGTACCTCCATTTTGATTTCCAAAGTGGCTGACCTAATTTACAGTCCCACCAGCAGTGTAGAAGTCTTCCTTTTTCTCCACATCCTCACCAGCATTTGTTATTATTTGTTTTGTTAATCTTGGCCATTCTTACTGGAGTAAGATGGATTCTGGGTCATTTTGATTTGCATTTCCCTAAGGGGTAGGGATATTAAGCATTTTTTAAATGTATTTATTGACCATTTGTACTTCTTCACTGGAAAACTGTCTGTTCAATTCAATCCCCCACTTATTTATTGGGTTATTTGTTATCTTGGTGTGTAAGTTCCTTTCATATTCTAGAAATTAGACTTCTGCCAAATATATAGGATGCAAAAGTTTTATCCTATTCTTTGGGCTCTTCCCTTTCTTTGTTGATTGTTTCCTTAGCTGTAAAGAAGCTTTTTAGCTTCATGTAATTCCACTTGTTGATTCTTGGTGCAATTTCCTGAGCAATTGCGATCTTGTTGAGACAATCCTTGTCTGTGCCTATGGGTTGAAGCATATTCCCTATCTTTTCTTCTCATAGATTTAAGGTTTCCAATTTAATGTTGAGGTCTCTGATGCATTTCGAATTGACTCTCTTACAGATTGAGAGATACAGGTCTATTTTCAGTCTTTTGCACATGTATATTCAGTTTTCCCAGCACCATTTGTTGAAGAGGCTATCTTTTCTCCATTGGACATCTTTAGCCCCTGTGTCAAAAATCAGGTGGCTGTACTTGGGTGGTTGTATCTCAGTCTTCAATTCTATTCTATTGATCTTTGTGCTTATTTCTCTGCAAGTACCAAGCTGTTTTTTTTGCCACCGTGGCCCTGTAGCATAATTTGAAGTCAGGTATCATAATACCTCCTGCACTATTTTTATAGTTTAGGATTGTTTTGTCTATATGCAGTCTTTTGTGCTGCCATAAGAAATTTAGGATTATTTTTTCTATTTATGCCAAGCCTGTCTTTGCAACTTGGATGGGGATTGCATTAAATCTGTAAATTACTTTTGGTAGCATAGCCATTTTCACATCCTCTTGATCCATGTGCAAGGGAGGTCCTTCTATCATTTAGTATAATCTGCTATTTCTTTTTTTAAAGTTTTGAACTTTTCCATATAGAAGATTTTAGAGTCTTTGGTTAAATTGATTCATAGATATTTAATTTTTGGTGGGCTATTGTGAATGGCATTATTACCTTGATTTCTTTATCTTTCTGTTCACTATTGGTATAAAGGAAAGTTACTAATTTTGCATAATAATTTTGTATTCTGCTACTTTGCTGAAGGGGATACTTCACTCTAAAAGTCTTCTAGTTGAATTTTTGGGACCCTTTAGGTAAAGTACCATGTCATCTGCAAATAAGAATAATTTGACCTTCCCCCCATCTGTATTACTTTAATTTTTTTGTCTTGCATGATTGCTTTGGTTAGGACTTCAATCAAAATATTGAATATAAAAGGAGAGAGTAGACATCCTTGTCTTGTTCCTAATTTTAGAGGAAATTCTTTCAATTTTTGCCCACTTTATAGTATTTTGGCTATGTTGTTGTTGTTGTTAGGTGCTGTAGAGTCGAGTCCGACTCATAGAGACCCTATGTACAGCAGATGGAAACACTTCCCGATTCTGTGCCGGGCAAATGATCTTGTGTATGTTTAAGCCCATTGTTGCCGACACTGTGTCAATCCATCTGGTGGAGGGTTTTCCTCTTTTGCGTTGACCTGCCACTCTCCCAAACATGATGTCCTTCTCCAGCGATTGATCTCTCCTGACTACATGTCCGAAATATGTAAGACGCAGTCTGGCCATTCTTGCTTCCAAGGAGCATTGTGGTTGCACTTCTTCTAGGACAGATTTATTGGTTCTTTTGGCAGTCCATGGTATATTCAATAGACGTCTCCAGCACCACAATTCAAAAGCATCTATTCTTTTTCTGTCTCTCTTGTTCAATGTCCAGCTTTCACAACCATATGATGCCACTGAAAATACCATGGCATGAGTCAGTCACACCTTCGTCTTCAATGTGACATCTTTGCTTTTCAATACTCTAAAGAGATCTTTTGCCACAGCTTTTCCTAGAGCAATGTGTCTTTTGATTTCTTGGTTACTGCTTCCACGGGTGTTGATTATAGAGTCAAGCAAAGCAAAATCTTGGACAACCTCAATCTTTTCTCCATTTATTGTGAAGTTGCATGCTGACCCAGTCATAAGGATTTTTGTTTTGTTGATGTTTAGTCGTAACCCATATTGAAGGCTATGATCTTTGATTTTCATCAGTAAATGCTTTAAATCCTCTTCACTTTCAGCAATCAGAGTTGTGTCATCTGCATAACACAGGTTGTTAATGATATATGGATAATTCTATAGACATCAATAAGTTCCAGTTTGTCTGTGGTGCTGTTTAAGTCCATCAGTTCTTGGCATTTTTTATTTATCCTTTCAAACTAAACCTAAGGTATTACATATGGATATTTATTTATCTTTACATGTAAGTATGTACAGGTTGTTAAAATTATGCAATTTTGTAAAAACCTGAGATGCATTCTTCCTACTAATATTTTTCCATGTGCTAAACTGCTTAGGAATAGTCTGAGTTCTGTGTGTGTTCCAAAATGAAGGCTAAGGCTCACATTTAGGCTAAACATTTACTTGAAATTTAAAGAATGTCATCACTATTTCTTGGATTCAGACAACCCAGAGCTATAGCTAGGCAAGTGATTTCTTCTCATGGGCATCTATTATAATTACCTGTCATCAATCAAATTTATCTCCAGTGGACCTAGATGTTAACAGATGGCTTATTGAGTGGTAATAGCTACCATTTGTAAGCTCCAAAGATATTTCTATATCTGTGTCTTATGCATGTTTAATTTTGCAGTATCTCTCTAAAATCTCACAAGTGTAGAAACTGAGGCCCAAAGAGATTAGGTAATTTATGCAAAATCACCAAGCTTATAAGGAGTGGAACTAGGATAGAAACCCCAATCTGTCTCACTATGCTCTCAGCCAGGATATTATTCTCCCTCTTGCTCACAGTGAAATACAAGGTCTTTGACTAGTCTTTCATACAATGGAAACTTTCCATTTATTCATGCAAATCTTTTGTTACTCTTTAACACATGTCCTTTTCTCCAGCTTAGTTTTCTTTTTCTTGTCTTTACAAAGTCATATTCCATCTCTCAGTCCTTTGCTTTTGGCATTTCTTCCAACTTTTCCCCTTTTGTGTTTCCTCTTCATGTTTCTATTTTGTACTCAATCTCTGCATCTTCAGCCATCCATCAACAGGCTACCATTGATTACCTGCTGATTGATTATTATCCCTTTCTTCCAAAATTCATTGCCTGGTGGTGGCATTAGATATGGAAAGAAAATTATCCCTTTCTTCCAAAATTCATTGCCTGGTAGTGGCATTAGATATGGAAAGAAAATTCCATTCCATATTAGAAGCTGAAAAAGATGAAAATAACTCTATTCTAGTGCCTAAGGCTCAAAGAACTATTAGTAGAGTCAAGTTCCTAGTTATTCTAATAAATCTCATCTTATATCTTCAGGGGTAAATAATCTTATATCTTTCAAATAAATGACAAGTTCCTTGAGTATAAAAGAAAGCCCTAAGTTTCTTTTGTATCATGAGTACTCATAGCTTAAAATAGACATGTAATAAATATTTGATATGTTCTTGCCCAGCAAGTCTGTATATATAAAATATGTTTTATACCCTTCTGATTTATTTCCAAAGAACTTTTTATGGCATGTGTATATTTAGTAATACATGCCTATATCTGCAAATATGCTTCCAAACATATGAGAAGGTTACTATGTGAAGGAGTTAGTAAAGGATTGAAATAGGAACTAGGGATTTAAGGGTCAAGACTAAGAGCTGATGGTGGATGTGCTATTTGATGAATAGCCTCGATGAAGAGAGATGTCACAATTTCTGCCTTAATGGCATCATATAATCATGTTAATCCAATTAGGTGGGTAACATGAAAGGCTTTGTAAGATATACTGTACAGCAGTGATTCTCAAGGTGAGATCTAATAATCCAAGCTGTCTGTAGCACAGTGTATATAACCAAGAAGACAGAGCCAGTAAGTGGTGTTTACTAGGAGACTTGCTGTGGAGAATTGGCTCACATGATTGTAAAGGCTGGCCAGATGAAGGTGACATCTGTAGGATAGATCATCAGGAAGGGCAGGATAGAATTCCCAAGTCTGAGGTAAAGGCACTGTGCACACATAGGAGTCCTTCTTCTTCTTCAGTGAAGGCTCTGCTCTGCTTTTATGGCCTGTCAACTGACTAAATAGCCCACCCTGATTATCTAGGATAATCTCTCCTACTTAAAGTCAACTAATATTTTGCCCGGGACTGGGGTTAGCTCAGTTGGTAGAGTGCAGCTCTGCACTCTCTGTGGCCTTGAGTTGATGCCTAGTACCACAAAAATGGGAGAAGGATGTGGCAATCAACTCCTGAAGGAATCCCTAAATACTCAACCATTGAAAACTCTGGGAGGGTCCCTATGAGTCAGATACTACTCAAGAGCACCTAACACAACAACAATCTTTTGCCAACCATTAGGGACTTGAATCACACCTACAAAATACCTTCACAATAACACCTTGATTAATGTTCAGTTAAATAACTGGGAACTGTAACCTAGCCAACTTGAACATGAAACCAGTCATCACAGACCCCTAAACCCTTTCAAGATGTCCATGAATCGTGTCCTTTCCAACTATGTATGAGGTTGGATTTTTCTGCATAGGTTTCAACCAAAACAATATAATGCAACAGATTGAATGCACAAATATGAGTATCTAGCTATCTTCTATTAATACAAATACCAGAGATACTTTTGAATTCTCACTAAATTTTGTTTTGTAAAATAGTTACTTTTCATAAAACATGCCATTTATGTTATTATATAATGAATGTATTGTTTTAAAAAAGATGAAAAATTCATTATTTTAACAATTTCTACTTTTAAGTTTCTAATACAGTAAATACAGATGGTTATAATCTATATAAACAAAACCTCACTAGGATCCTAAATAATTTTGAAGAGTATAAATGAGCCCTGATTTCAAAACCATTATCCTATACAAATTATTATGTTCCAAATAGCTCATTAGTTCTTCTTACATTTGACATAAATTATTATAAATTTATTCTATTACACAGCATAGACAATGTAAAAACCGGCCCATACTTTATGAATATCAAAATCAATCCATCACACTTTATGTATTGATTTGAACAAATTATTATTTAAAGAATCACAAACCCATGGGTGAGGTGGTGCACACCTAAAATCCCAGAAACTCAGAAGGTGGAGACCAAAGGTAATTTGAATAGCTTAGTGAGATAGTGACTCAAAAATAATAAATAAAAAATGGCTAGGGTGCAGCCTAGTGGTAGATAACTTGTAAAGTACGTGTGGGGTCGTGGGTTCAACCTGAACTACTGCCACACAGATAAAGAAAGGTTCTTTTTTTGACCTCCTAATACTTGATCTGATTCTACAAAATACCTATTTGAATTTTGGCTATAAACACTTTCAATATTAATATTAAATATTTTTATCCTAAGACTTATGTGATTACAGTAAGTTCTTCCTGCTAAACACAACAATCAAAACATTTATTTAGGAGACATTTTTATTCCAAAAATGAGTAAGTTGATAAAATTGCAAGGAAAGGGAATTGTGGTAGCTTTCTATGCCTGTGAGTGAAATAGGTACATTAATTCCTTCTTTACTAATCACCTTTGGATTAACTGAAAAAAACCCTAAGAAATAATAGAAAAGACAAAATTGTGATTAAAACAAAAATGGCCAAATAGTTCAAAATTGATTTGATGAAAATTGATAGGCCAATTGCTTATCAAATTCTGAAACACATTATCATTATACAGTGTCATCCTAATGAGTAAACTAAAAGGAGGATGACTATAATCTTTTAAGACAGAAGTTGCAAACTGAATTTCTATAGAGACCAAGTGGACAATGAAACGCTACAGCTGAGGAATGAAGATAATTATGTCCTGTCCAAAGTCGGTGGTTGTTATTCAGCAATGGACAACTCTTGATTCATGGGAATGATTTCCCATTGCTGGCAGGTATTTGGCTTGTTCCATTAACAAAAAAAAAACTACATTATCATTAAAACTCCTGTAATATTTAATTCTTCCCAGTTATTCTAAAAATTAAGTTTTTTCAGGTTAAACAAAATATATGACATCTAGTTCAAGAATGTTGAATATCACATAAATTATTAAATACAAAAGGACCAAGAAGTTTATCATCAACTAAGGTAGTCTGACACTGGTGTTGTTCTTTACATCTGACCCTGTCTACTTCCATCAACACTGTTTAGTATAGGGTTCTTCATTGTTATTTCATCTTCACATTTTGGAGCAGATAATTCTTTGCTGTAGGAGGCATCTTTGTAAGTTGCTCAGAAGTAGTTACAAAAGCAATTCAATGGAGGAAATATAGTTGTGCCACAAGTCGTGCTAGTGCAATTGGGACATCCAAATTTAAAAAATCCATAAACCTTGAACTAATCTTTATTTTATTTTATAAAATTAGTTCAAAATGGATCATAAATTTAAATGTGACATGTAAAAATATAAATCTTTTAGAATTAACATAGGAGAAATCTTTGAGATGTAGATGGAGGCAGAGTTCTTAGATGTAACACCAAAACTATAAACTATAAAAAGAAATGTTGATGAAAACTCTTTTTAAAACTTGATTTTAAGAAAGTCTCTTAATTTGTGTAATATCCTGTTAAAAGATGGAAAGGCAAACTATAGACTAAGAAAAAATATTTGCAAACTGCATATCCAACAAAGAACTAGTATCTAGAATATATAAAGAACACTCAAAGCACAAAAGTTTTTTAAAAATCAGAAAAGCTGGGCATAGTGGCTCATGCCTGTAATCACAGCAACTCAGAAGGTGGACACAGGAGGATTGCAAGTTTGAGGACAGAGGCAGCCTGTATAACTTAAGGAAACTGTCTCAAGATTAAAACTTAAAAATGAGCTAGAGGTACAACCCAGTGGTAGAGCACTTGCAAAGCATGTGGAAGCCCTGGTAATCCCCAACTATTAAAAAGAAATACTAAAGCAAATAATATTGCAACATATGTAAAAGATATTAAGAAATAATTTCACTAAAGGAAGTATTTAAATGGAAAATAAGTGTATGAAAGATGGTCAGTGTAATTAGCCATTGGAAAAATGCAAATTAAAACCATAATGAGGCATCAGAATAACTAAAAAAGTAAACATTGCTGAGTATGGAGAGGCTATTTCCTTCATATGCTGTTGGTAGGGATATAAAATGCTTCAGCCACTAGAGAAATGAGTTCCAGAGTTTCTTTTAAAAACTAACCATGCAAAATGGGTATGATAACATATTCCTATAATCTCATTGACATGGGAAGTAGAGGCAGGAGGATTACAAGTTCAAGGCCAGATAGTCTGCACAATTTAGAAGACCTTGTGTCAAGATAAAAAAGAAAGAGGCTGAGGGTACAACCCAGTGGTGGATTGCTTGCCTAGCATGTGTAAGGTGTGGGCTCAATCCCCACTACTGGGAGAAAAACAAACAACAAAAAATGCAAATACCATACAATCCAAGAGAACTCCTAGAAAAGAATGAAGATTTATATCCACACAAAACCTGTACAAAAATGTTAATAGCAATTTTGTTCAGATTTTAAATAGTGGCATTGCCAAGATATAATTCACATATCTTATACTTCACTTTTTTAAAGAGTACAACCCTCTGGCTTTTGGGTTATTCACAATTAATTTTATTCAAAATAGACAAAGCTGGGAACAATCAAGTTGTCCTTCAAAGATGAATCGTTAAACTGTGCTACTTAAGTAAAAACACATATTTTAGTTATGTATGTATTATTTCATTCCTCTGCTTCCATTTTCTGTCCTATAACATGAGAACAATTATGCCACTCTATTAAGATTGTTGGAATTAAATGAGTATGTAAAATGTTTAACACAGTGCCTGCCACAAAGTAAGGATTTAATAATAGCTTTAAAAATTACCAGTTTATAATTCTCAGTTTATAGGAAATAATTAGTCTTAAATTTATGAAGTTCATCATAGTTGTGCAGTACTGATGGTGGGGGACAGAGACAAAAGCCCCTGCCAATAATTATTTCTTTAATTAGCAAGTTTGGGTCACAAAAATATAAAGGCTTATAACACTCACAATCAGGAATGTATACATGGTTTAGTAAATTAGAAATGCAAATATGTACAAAATCTTGAATTTACTTAAGTATAGAAAAATTACTAGCTGGAAAGAGAACTATAAATAAAGTCCTGTGAAATGGGATCTTTTAACATGACTTGTTAGTGAATTCTAGCAGCAAGGCAAAAGAAAGATGGCTCTTCTAACAAAGTCTAAACATAGTATTTATTTTCTATTTCTATTTCCTCATTTTCTATTTATCAGGGTTCTAATTAGCTGGACAGTAGCATGTAGTTCCAACTTCAGGATACATATAATTTGTCATATACTTGTTAGTATTTATATTGTCTAGGCAATTTAGAAAGGACACATACATTTGGAGGACCCATCTATAGACATGATAGTCCAAGAGATGCTCATATTGTGCTGTTCCCAAAATTACATTTGCCTCTCTGTTTCCTAGGAAAGCAGTAAGGTAAAAGGACATCATTCTTAGATATAAGGTGATATGGTTTGTAGTCCTACATTTGCCACTATGTGACTATGAGAAGACACACTGAATCACACCAAATCTGTGATTCTGAGCCACATTTGTGCCAAGAAATCAGGAGACCCTGAGGAAGGGGAAGAAAAGGCACAGGGGCTTGAAAGCACTCCTCTACAGCAAATGGAGAACGATCGAATGCCAAATTCCTTTCTAAAAATTCTGGACTATCGAATTGTTAGGCAAATTTCATGATCTTAAAATATTCTATCTTGTCTCCTATAGCTACAGCTATGAGGATTTTAGTTGTTGTGAACTTTCTTCTCTTTGAAAAGAATTCCTATGTCCATGTTTTTCATTTGTCATCTGAAAAGATCTAATTACTCTAGCAATCAATGGAGATCTTAAAGATTTTCATTATCTTCATTTATTTTCACCTCTTTTCATTCCCAAGCTTGTAATATTCCCATTTTACTACCCTCAAAATAGCCTTATTGCTTATTCTTTGTTGTTGTTGTTGTTGTTACAGAACCACTAGTAACAATCTATTAATACAACAGCTGGCTCATGATGTTTACCTCAATTAGTTAAATTACAGGCAACTCAGTGGAAGTATTGCCTATGAATTGAAGCTATCAATAGGCCCATAAATAATCCTGATTTTTGTATGTTTGAAATATTCACACAGTCTGTAAGTATGATATATTGGTCCCACTTTTCTTATTTTGTATAATCAGTGATCAATAAGAACTATGACTACTATGAAATGAGACTTCTGACGCTTTGAGAGCAAATTCATCACTAGTGCACACAGAAAAGTCACTGCAAGGACTCTTTTCTTCCTCAGATGCCCTTGAAATCCAGCAATTGAATTATATTCCAGTCCCTCAATGAGAACTACAAGATTATTATTGTCTCACACTTAATTATATGCACTGCAAAACATAAATGGACAAAGTCATTGTTGTACCATGCCTTGAGAGTAAAATCACTTATGAATTTTGGTATTGCTAGCTCATTGATTGGTAAAAAGTAGAAATTAATGCCAGAGTCACGCCCAACCATGATGCTGCTACATACAGCAAGCCGAGAACACTGCCTTCACTGTTCTGGGATGGGGCCCCACACTCACAGACTTGCTATTCTTCTCTTCTCCTGGCCTAGCGAGGCAGCTTATTTTTGCCTTTTCTTTCATTGATTAGAGCTATTTCTTTTCTGTGTCCTCTCTTTCCTGAATTTCTGAGTAACCGTTAGCGTAAGGCTTTGCCTTGGCATAATCAGAAAAATGGCAAATACCATAGAAAAAAGAAATAGTTTAGCCATGCTGTACAAGAGAAACTATACCACTGGCAAGCACTGTTTGCCGTAGCTTCTAATGGAGCCTGCTCAGTAGGGACGTCAACTTTGCTGAGGTAAGTAAACTCATCCTTGCTTGACCAATGTACTGGGGGAATAATCTCCTCCTGTGAGCATTGATTCTAAGTTCTGAGTCAAGCCCAGGATATGATTACTATTCTTCATACAACACTTGAAATTTCACTTGACTTGCTGGGTGTGAGATCCATTTTCCTTTCCTAACAGAATGTTGTATTGTCCTCAATGGATGTCATTATAATAAGCTAATGGAAAACGCTGCTTCCTTACACAACAGAGTTTGTAGCCTGAGTGTGAGTGAACGTGTTTTATAATATATAATATGTCCTGCATGCATCCAGTGCAGCCTGAGGAAGCAGAAGGAATGAGTGCCTTATTCACAGAGCAGAAGGAACTATAGCTTTAAGGAAAAGAGTATGATCACTGTATGGATTCCCGATTTCATCTGGATGAGTGCTAAAGCTGGCCTGTCCTACAGGTTTTCAAATGTTAGGTCATAGAAGTTTTCAAATGATAGATGGAAACTTTGGCTTTCATTTGATTTAAAAGAAAAATGTGTTTATTCCCTAAATATTAGCTGCTCCATCCAGAAAGATCTCCATGCACATAGGTGGTTGTTGTTAGGTGCAGTCGAGTCGGTATCCGACTCATAGCAACCCTCCTAGGGTTTTCAATGGCTGACTGTTTCGGGATTGCCTTGGGAATGGATTGCCAGGTCCTTCTCCAATTTTTGCGGTGCTGGGAATTGAACTCGGGACCTCAGAGACTGCAGCACAGTGTTCTACCAACTGAGCTAAATCCCATGCACATAGGTAGGTATATGGTAAACAGGTTTAGCACAAATCTACTTTTACATGCTGTTAAGGCTTGAGTAATACCATCTTCAACCACAAGATGAAAAGTCAATGTAAAGGAAAGTCACTGAACAGCTAGTTGTTGAGCCTACAGGAATTCATTTTTGCTCTTCATTTGCTACACAATTCTGGCCAACGTAGCTAGAGGGAGGAGCTTAACTTCCTGCAGCCAACAGGACACGTGTTCCTTTCTCTTCCCACAGTGCCTTCTGTGTTTCCAGATCTTTTGAACATACAATAGTATGTTCAACGATAAGTCAATGGTGTGAGGAGTTTTGTTCTATGAACACATGCACTGTTACATTCAACCATTAATCAGGCAAACCACAGATGTTGTTTTCTTTCTAGATGTTATGGTAATTACCCTTAATAACACCTGCTGAGTTTGCCATTTCATTGCCATTGATGACTTTTAAAAATATACCAAATAAGTCGTTTCTTCAGCTCTATACAGATTTAAGATGTAGTCTACCTTGGAGAGCTTAGGATTTCTCCTCAGGTTTTGACCCCATATTTTCTGAAGAATGTAGCATGGTAATCTCACATATGGGTGGATTAATAGGCTCTTCAGTGAAGGTTGAAACCAACATGCTGGGTTTGCAATCAAACCATATTCCCCTTATGCTAAAAGAAAGGCATTGTCTTTTCGAGGCATATGGTGGCAATAAATCCATTTGAAGGAAGTCGCCATTCTCAAAAGAATGGAGCTTTGAGGAAGGGAAAGGAAATTAGTCCAGCTGCCTGGTTTATTCATGGTGAAACTCCCATCTAGAGAAATGAAGCCTGAGTTATGGAGATAAACCTGAGCCGTGTGTCTCTCAGTCCAGTGTCAATTCTTCAGCATAGTCACTCTCCAAACAGCTCTTACAATGTCAGAAGAGAATGAGAACCTCCTTCTTGACTGAAGAGTAAACTAATGGATGTTAAATCTTCTGAAACTGGTTCTACCCACTTACTCTCCTAAAAATAAAACTTAGCCAGCCATTCTTAAATCCTGGTTTGAACATAGGGAGATTTATCTTTGTTGATTAAATATTACTGATTTCATCTTTTCTGGTGACTTGGTTTTAAATTTTTCTTCTAAAAAGTTGAAGCTTGTGGGTCCATTTCTCCTTTTCACTTTTTAGTTCCCTATATTATGTATTTTTATGAAGAGATTGAATAAATTAATAGTAACAATAGCAGTGGTGTAGCTTGGTTAAAAACAACAAAAAACAAATAAATAAAACTCCAGGGCACTGGAATCAAACTTCTATTTGAATCCCAGTTCTACTTTTTAGCAATTATGTGACCATGAGCAGGTTACTAGCTTCTTAAATTCTCACACACACACAGAAACACACACACAGAGACACACACACATACACGGAGAGAAATATCACCCACTACAATGCAATCACTGGCTTGCAGAGGCCCTTAATAATTATTACTATTAATTTGAACCAAATGAGAAGGAACATTATCTGTCATGACATTTTTAAATTGTTATATAATGTCCTAATATCCAGAGAAAGCAGGGCCAGTGTTTTCTGCTTTGAGTATTAATGGTTGCAGAGTGCTGTGACCAATGATACAGAGAGCTTTATAGATAGTTATAAGCCTGCAAAACAATTTATACTATTTGGGGGGAGGTACTTTCATCTTGCAGCCAAAGTTTTTGCAGGTAGCTCTCGTGTGGTGTAGTACCAGTTTAAGTGTATGAGAATGAAGCAATGCCACAGGAACACAAGAACACATGAATTGTTTCCTTGCCTCATCTGACCAGTTAATGAAAATTTCCTATCCTTGCCTCACTAGCAATCATGAGGAAATTTTCACACACCATGCCACTGTTTGTTCTCAACTTCCTCCTCCCCACTGCAGCCTAGAGCAATAGTTCTCAAAATGTGATTTTTTTGGCCAGCTGTTTCAGAATAACTCAAGAATTTGTTAGAAATGCACGATCTCAGGCCCTACCCTCGACATGCTGAGTTGGAAACTCAGGGGAAAACTCAAACGTGTTTTTAACAAGGCTTTAGGTGAGCCTAGCAATCGCTTGAGTTATAGAACCATAACCTGGAGAATCTTCACAGCTGCTTTATGAGTTGGTGTGTTTTGTAAATGAGAACAGGTCCCTGGACGGTTCTCAAAATAATCTTAGATGCCTGTCGGTGGCAGTCAAATGTGGCATCAAATACCTGAAACAGATAGTGAAAGTTTTCCCTCTCTTAACTATCTTTTACTTCTTCCATCTCTGTTTGATGTTACTAGATCTTTGGTAGCTCTCTAACTATAACTGATTTCATTTATCAACAAAGAGAACAGGCTGCATATTCGGTGTCTTAAGGGAAGAGCTGGGTGTCACTAGAACTTCGTAATATTTTATTATAGAGTTCTCTTTGTGGCACTCTGTTTAAATGGTGATTTTTAAAACTTTATTTTGCAAATGCCTAAATTGTTCATTTTAAAGAAACATTCCTAAAAAATAATAATACAATTGACACGTGGGTTAGTAAAATTAAGTCAGTAATATGGAAGTGAACATTTAGAGAAATGCTAAGGTGCTAGAGAGAGCATAGTTACATCAGCAGTTTAATTCCTCTTATGGCACTTATTGTTGTTGTTAGGTGCTGTCAAGTCGGTATCCGACCCATAGCAACCCTCATAGGGTTTTCAGTGGCTGACTGTTTCAGGCCAGCCCCACTCCCAAGGCAGTGGATTGCCAGGTCCTTCTCCCATTTTTGCGGTGCTGGGAATTGAACTCGGGACCTCAGAGGCTGCAGCACGGAGCTCTACCAACTGAGCTAAATCCCAGCCATGGCACTTATTAGCTGTGCTATTTTGCTAACCTCAGTTTTCTCATCTTTCAAATGGGGATGATGCTAACATCATAGAAATAGTATGAGGACTTATGTGTGGAAACTGCCTGCTGCCGCCCTCAGAATGTGGTCAGTACTTCCCACATACTTATTCCCTTAAGCCTTATTCTGAAGCCAGTTTGCTGTGTGACCTTCAGAATAGCAATTCTTTCTGGACTTCAGATTCCTCATTTGTGAGTTGACAGTAGAAGAAACTTCATGATCTAGAAGGCCCTTTGTATTTCTTAACTCACATATATTTACTTATATGTGTACTCATATATTGCATATATGTGTATATACATATAAATATACCAAAAATTCAAAATTCCCTCCCTTTATATGAGAATGGCTTTGGTATAAATAGCTTTATTTCCCTGATATAAAACTTGAGTGTTTGGTAACAATATTGAAAATAGATGGCTGTGTTGAAAAAATAAAAATCAAGACATGAGGAATGTGAGAGCTGATATACCTTTCAGAGCTCAAAGGTAATTTCATTGTGTTTTATTATCATCTGTCAAAGTTAAAGCAATACTGAGACTAGAAAATAGATTGTCACAGAGGTTTGTGGGGACAATGATTTCCAAGAGTTGGTGTAAATATATTCAGAGAAACTTGTTTCTACTTAGTAATCTGTGTTTTTCCTTCTGAATTGCTGATGTGTTCACTTACAACATTTGAAAGGCAGTTTGTCCTTTGCTGTCTAGTGAACTTGATGGAATAATAGAAAAATATGAAAAATTCAATCAGATCTTGTTGCTTCTCAAGGGAGTTTCTTGAGTACTTATTCTATTTAAGGATACAAAGAGAACACTAAGCAAGTTTACCAGAGCAGGTTCTAGTTGGCAGGTAGCAAACTTTGCCTCTCGACATTCCATGTGATGGAGATGACTAGGGTTTGGTGTCTTCTGGAAAGGGAAAGCAATATCTAGGGGACTAAAAGATGTCTCAGATATGAAGTCAGAGGTTGTAATCACCAACTTATTTATTGCTTACAACATCCATGCTAATCTGGAGAACCCAAAACTAAAATATGGTGAAAGTGCTTCCCTTAATCAGAAAATAAGGTAGTTGGCATTGTCTTTTACATAACTGAACATTAAAGAGGATTCAGAAGCTGGATCCTCTCAGGTCTTGGCAATTCGACTGAACCCCCCAGCAGAGATGTCTGACTTCAGCAGGCATTTAACTGAAAATGACTATGTAAGGCACACACAGCCAAATGGACAAAGGTTCAAATTTCTATCTCTTTGAGCTCCAGTCTCCTCATCTATAAACCAAGAATAAACTATTCCAACCTCACAAAATTATTCTGAGAATTAAAGAGATGATGTTGGAAATAAACACAACAGCTAATATTAACAGAACACTTACTACCTGCCAGGTGCTATCCCAAGGGCTTTACCTGTACATGGGATCATTAAAACTTCAATAAATTTCAGAGGTAGAAAATATTATTAGCTACATGTTATTGACATGGAAACAGACCACAGACAGAGCTTAATTAACCTGTGAAAGATGATGTAGTCAGAAAGGCAATGGTCTTGCCAAGATGACAGGTTGGCTAATTTGTTGTTAGGTGCCGTCGAGTCGGCATCTGACTCATGGCCACCTTATGTACACCAGGTGAAACACTACTGTCGGGGCTTCTCTGCGGTTCATAGGGTTTTCAATGGCGGATTGATTTTTGCGAGTGGGTTGCCGGGTCCATCTCCCAAGCCTGCAGAACCTAGTGTTCCCAGGCAGTCTCCCATCCAAGTACTAACCATGCCCAACCCTGCTTAGTTTCTGAGATCTGACAGGATCGGATGCCACAGGGCTATAGCTGCAGGCTGTATTCCCATAGTGTATGCTAATTATCGTGATGCATTTATAATTCTTTGAATACATCTCTGGGTTTTGCTTGGAAATATTTCATTTAAGATCTTTATTTCTATGTTCATAATAGATTGGTCTAGTATCTTCCTTTCATTTCACATTACATTTGATTGATTCGGGTATCAAGATTCTACTGGCCTCATAAAATATTTCAGTTTTCTGGCCTCATAAAATATTTCAGAACGTATTCTTATTTTTCTGCTTTCTAGAATAATTTGTATATGATATATGTTATGTATTCCTTAGATTATGGAAGAAATTACCAGTGAAGTTTCATACATTCTAGATTTTCTTGTGGAGATATTTTAAATACTAGATTTGATTGCTTTAATAAATATAGAACTATTCTGGTTTTCTGGTTTTTTTCCTGAAAACTAGGAAGTTTTGTTTTTCTATGAATGAATCCTTTTCATCTAAATTTTCAATTTTATTGATACAAAGTTCCTCCTATGTGATGAAATACCTCACTGTACCCCATTAAGATGTAGAGTTAATAATTGCATGTTAATAAAAATTTTTAAGTCTTGGAATATCACAGAGTCCAACAATAATTGATAATAACTGAAAGCCTGGGTTGAATATTTTGAGGGTCTCAAATGAAGAGCAGAAGTGGAATGGTATTTGACAATGCAGATGCAAATGATTGTCCCTGCCTGACAAGGAGATAATAGCCCTCCCTATTGAGGTTTCTCTCTAGACTGTCTCTACATCACATTTTGAAAACTGCAGCCACATTCCATTCCAATTACCCATTTGGACCTGCTTTCTCATGCTCCCTGGCCTACTCTAACAGGAATCTCAGATAAGGATACACTCTGCCACCATGAGTAAAATACTTACAATGTGAGAGTTCTCCAGAATAGAAGACTTGCACCAGCTGCCCCATACAGTTTTCCAACTTCATGATACATAACACAGAGAAGAGAAGCACTGTGGATTGACGAGGTATGCTTCAGTAACTGGTTGTTGTTGTTGTTGGTAGGTGCTGTCAAGTCGGTATCCAACTCATAGCGACCCTCATAGGTTTTCAATGGCTGTTTCGGGATTGCCTTGGGAGTGGATTGCCAGGTCCTTCTCCCATTTTTGCGGTGCTGGGAATTGAACTCAGGGCCTCAGAGACTGCAGCACAGCGCTCTACCAACTGAGCTAAATCCCAGCCCCTCAGTAACTGGAGGCTTTAAAATTTGTACCAGAGAACAAGACAACTGAATTTGCCTTCAGATACCAGCATAATCTTGCAATTCTGGCATAAGTCTGTGAGAGAGAGCCCAATTCCAAAAGAGGCCTACAATCTGCAACTATACTGTAGAATCGTGATATGGAATAATGTGGTTCTAATAACTATGACCAAACTTCTGTGAGGCATAAAATACCTTTATGAACAGTCATGGTTATTATATCTTGGCAAGCTAATAATAAGTACAAGAATATCTCCAGGGCAAGAATGAGATGGAAAATAGATCATGGGGAAATAATTCGAAAAATGGTTCTCCAGAGTGAAGGGATAAAACAGATGGTTCTATATTCAAAAAATAGGAAAGAACAAATTATAGCTATTTACATTTTTGCTCGGAAGTCATTGCCTGTGTTTTCTGTAGGAAGGCTTCTTTGCTAAGGATTATTAACTTGAGAAGGGATAACTAAAAACAAATGATATTTTAATGACTAGCATGAAAAATGTGTTACTTTTGCTATAATTTTACTAAAAACAACAAAAAGGAAAAAAACATATCTCAGTAAAGAGACCTTGATTGTATTTTGTAAGTTCTGCTGGGTCTTGAAATAGTAATGCATTTTAGGTAGAGAAACATTAACATAAGTTTCCCTTCCAGAAATTATTCACTTCAACAAATATTTAACTAGGTTTTGCTATGGTCATAGCATGGCATTAAGCTACTTACTAAGGGGACATAAAGAGAAATAAAACATATCCCTTTCTTTAAAGCACTTATGATGCTGTGAAGATGGCCAAAAAACTAAGTCTTCTGTATTGTATGATAAGAAAGAGTTACAATATAGTAACATGGTAAACTTACTATGTGATGGAAATACTTTTGATTGCCTAGATATGTTATAGGGCTGGAGTTTAGCTCAGTTGATAGAGTGCTGCACTGCATTCTCTGAAGCCCTGAGTTCAATCCCCAGCCCTGTAAAACTTGAAGAAGGACCTGGCAACCTACTCCCAAAACAATCCTGAATCAATCAGCCATTGAAAACACTATGAAGGTCTGACCTGACTTGATGGCACCTAACAACAACAACAACACACAATATATGATAAGACATTGATTCTATTTACCTAGAAATCAAACTGATTTTTGCAAAGGATTGTCATAGTGCAAGACCTTTAGAAAGATGAGATATCAGAGGAGAATATTTTCAGCTTGATCAAGGAAATTTTCAGCTTTGACCACTCCAGAGCAGAATCTACTGATATAGCTTGTGTGTCCAAGGAAAAACTCCAGGACTGATGACAGTACAGAATATAAGAAGAAGAAAATGGATGGATATGGATGAGGTCTGAAGGAAAGCTCCTTGGGAGAGGTGGCATTTATCCTCAGCCTTGGAGGATATGGAGAAGTGGAGTGAGCAATATATGAGACCCTGAGCTTGCTAGGGTCTTGTGAGGAAAGAATAATTTTTCTCCAGGGTTGGTAAGAGCTGAGGAAGCAAAGAGTTTGCAAATAGCTCACAGAGAGTATAATTCAGTAAACAATAAAGAGAAGTTAGGATGTAAAGAATCATGCAATGAGACTAGGGCTTTGAAGAGATCATTTTAAAAGAGCAGTGTAAAGGCAAATAATGAAGGAGCAATATCCAAACCAGAAAGCACAAGCAGAAGAACCTTATCTCATTTCATTCTCTGTAATTCCTGGCATATTGATGAGCATATGGTAGGAATTCCACATGTATTTCATTTGCTCAGTACTCGATGTATACCACATTCAAACATCTATGGTGTTTTGTTGTTACGTATCATCAAGTCGAATCCAATGCATAAAGACCCTAGGTACAAGAGCAAGAAGCACTCCCTCATACTGTGCCATACATACAATCTTATCTATGTTTAAGCCCATTTTGTTGCAAACACTGTGCCAATCAATCTAGTGGAGGGTCTTCCTTTTTTT
>VMDO01023505.1:0-31494 GCA_007922755.1 Pedetes capensis | reverse complement strand
GGACTGCCAAAAGAACCAACAGATCTGTCCTAGAAGAGGTACAACCAGAGTGCTCCTTGGAAGCAAAAATGGCCAAACTGCGTCTTACATATTTTGGACATGTAGTCAGGAGAGAACAATCCCTGGAGAAGGACATCATGTTTGGAAGAGTGGCAGGTCAACGGAAAAGAGGAAAACCCTCCACCAGATGGATTAACACGGTGTCTGCAACAATGGGCTTAAACATAAATAAGATTGTTCGCCTGGCACAGAATCGGCAAGTGTTTCGATCTGCTGTACATAGGGTCGCTATGAGTCGGACTCGACTCAACGGCACCAACAACAACAACAAAGCTACATTCATGTCACAATCAAATATTTTTTCTTTGAGGTCAATTTCTCCATCATTCCATGAGATTTTCACTCACTTCCTTGTCCCAATGACAAAAAAAAAAAAAAAAAAAAAAAAAAAAAAAAAAAAAAAAAAAACCCACAAGGTTATTCTCTTCATTTATATGATTTTCCTCAAATATTTCAAATGTGAAGTTTTTTTTCTGTCTGTATGTTATATACAATCTTCTGTTCTTAAATTCATTCCTATTTTCCAATATTAACTTCTTACAAAAACTATTTTTATTCTACAAATAGACCAATTAGGTCTAGTCATATTTCATTAACTGGCATATAAAACATTTTCATATATGTAGAAACAGAAAATATGATATAAGCAGCCACCACATAAAAACATTCAACTTCAAACATTATCATCATGACAATTATGATTGCTTTATATACAAGCTGTATTTCTCCTGTGTGTACTATTTTCTAGCAAACCTCAGTTTTCATAGAATTTCATCTGAAAAGATGATCTCTACATGATAAGGACTCATAAAAATAGAGCCTTTTAGAATTCCTCCATGGATAAAAATACCAGCTCCCACTGTTCAAATTCTTTGCTAGATTTAATTCTTGCTGACTAAATACTTGCTGTAGGATTTAGAGACTGTTTTAGTTGGAGTCCATGTCTCCTCTCTCTAAGATTTCCTATTTTTATATCATCAAAGGAGTGTACTGTGGCAAACTTTTTGTCTCAATGTATAAAACCAATTGTTGAAAATATATCTTTGAGAATCTTTTCAGAACCATAACAACATATGAAATTCATGCATTTGGTTAAGAAAGAATAAGATTTTTTTTTAACTTTTTTGGTATTTGGGGGTTGAATTTGGGCCCTTGCATATACTTTGCAAGTGCTCTACTATTGAGCTGCAGCCACAGACTATTTCTTATTTATTTATTTATTGAGTCAGGGTTTTGCTAAGTTACACAAGCTGCCTCTGGTCTTAAACTTGTGGTTGTCCTGTCTCTTCCTGCCACATCACTGGGATTATAGGCATATGTGCCACTCCACCTAGCCAAAGAGAATCAATGTTTAAGCAATACTCAACAGTAGGGATGAGGCATAGGCAAGAGTCATTGCTCTTTCTCTGGAACATTTCTAGGCAAGGTATAATAAA
Source organism: Pedetes capensis (assembly GCA_007922755.1). Taxonomy (NCBI): domain Eukaryota; kingdom Metazoa; phylum Chordata; class Mammalia; order Rodentia; family Pedetidae; genus Pedetes; species Pedetes capensis. Next base: position 29,998 of record VMDO01023505.1, on the reverse strand, counting down.
TAAAGAGCACTATCAGGATTCCATCAGAATGGGAAGAAGACATGGAAACATTACTTCATAATCAACTTCCAAGCTCTCAGATAAAGAGAAAGTTAAAGGCTCCTGTCTCAAACATTATCTAACGCAAGCTTCATACTGAAATATCCAAGAATGCTGGACAAGATAGAGAAATCTTAGACTCTTTATTAAATTTCTTACAGATACTATAACGAAGTACAACAAAAATGGGCAGCTGAAAAACACAAAAATTTATATTAAAAATCGATTATGAAACACAGCAGTCTGAAATCCAGGTTTTCAGCAGGACCATGTTCTTTTTGATGGCAAGATGGGAGGCTCCATTTTTTTCTTTCTTTCTTTGTCCCTGGTATTACCAAGGAAACTAAGATTTCCTGGATTTATAGACACATCACTCTAACCTCTGCCTCTGTTGTCAGGTGGAATTCTTCCTGAGGTCTAGTTCTTCCCTCTGTGTGTGCCTATCTCTGTGTCCCTTCCCCTCTCACAAGGACAAGAATTCCCCTTTATCTGCTGCTTTCCTTTCTGCACTTTCAGTGACCCACAGTCAACCAACATCTGAAAATATAGAAGAGTAGGATATTTTGAGAGAGAGCAAGAAATCCCACATCCACAAAACATATATGAAAATATATTGCTATAATTATTATGTTTTATTATTAGGTACTTGTGATTGCTTATGATACCTAATTATAACTTGAGTTTTATCAGAGATACACATATTTAGGAAAAACCATAGTATCATTGAAGGCCTTAGAATATAACCCCCACAGGTGAGGGAAGACTGTGTGTAATCACATTTAATGAAAGGCTCACCTTTCCCCAGCATGATTTCACTTTAACTAATTGGATCTGAAAAACCCCTATTTCCAAGCAATGTTACATTCTTAGGTTTTTGAGAAGTAACTTAATTTTGAGAGAAAACTCTTCAACTCATCCATTCATTTCTTATGGGGTGAAAGTTGTGGGACTGGAACAAAAGCAACTGTGTACAACTTTGACCAAAGAAGCATCTGATGTCAAGGCATTCAGAAGAATGAATGACAGTTCAAAGGTACTTGCTCAGAGCAGAAAGGTAGAACATCTGCAGGGGAGCAGAGCATGGAGAAAGATGATGATCTTTCTTATGTATCACTGAAGTACCTTAATAACTCATGGTTATAGCGAAAGCAGAAGAGATGCTCCTTAAAATGTTAATCTTATGATGGGCATTATTATAAAAAGTCTCAATGTATTTATCTCTGTGGATAACCTTATCAGAAAACGGGTACCATCATCCCAAGTCAGTTCCTACGGACAAGTCATCTGCTTATATTTGCACAGAAGGTCATGTCTAAGAAGGAGAAATGCAAAGTCAATAATTGCATAGGGAATTGATTCTAACAAAATAGTACTTAGAATTTACCGGACATAAAAATCTATTGCTCTCAAATGAATGAAAATGCAACCAGATTGTATATACTCAAAAAGAAATTTTATTAGAAAATAACTCAGAAATGTCACAGAAAGAAAAAGTAAATAGGCAACACATCATAATCAGTAAGGGCTGACCACACACAACTTGAATAATTGAATCCTTGTTCTGCAACATGGATACTTCTTGATTCAAACAGTACCAATGCATAATTTCTTCTTTTAAAATAAAGTAATTAGATTATAGAAGTTAGAAAAACATTTTGACTTCAGAAGTGATGATTAATTTTTTCAGTAAAATCCAGAGGACCAGTATCTGCCATAGAAAGAGGGACGGAAATAGCCATAGCCATAACCACCATAGCCCCCAAGGCCATAGCTGGAGCCATAGCCATAGCCCAGGCCACCAAACCCTCCAAGGCCATAGCCAAGGCCACCATAGTAGTTGCCGTAGTAGTAGCTCATTGTGGCAGGCACTAAGGATCGGGTTTGGTGTTGAAGGTGAGGTTGTTGAGAATGAATGTCACCCTCTGCACCTGGACTTTTATACTTTCTCAGTGCAGGCGTGGCAAACCACATCAAAGTAGAGCCATTCTCTTTGAGTATCTATGCTTGGTACAGAAACAATACTATTAAGCCCATCTTTATTATTAATTCCAAAGATGCATGAAATGTTTTCCTTTGAATGTAGTTTAATTTTCATAACTCAAAATTAGAATTTTTAAAATTATATTCATATCTTCAACTTGATTTATTTTTTATCTACTTTTACATTAAAATTGAAATGTTCAAGCTCCCTTTGATGGGGTAAAAATTTATTGGCATTTTCTATTTTTTTTCAAATTGTCAAGTGATAGCTTCTTATTTTTACTTACTTAGTTTTCATCTTTTAGAAATTACCAATTTTCTTCCTTTTTTAATAATTAAATTATCAAAAATCATTAAGTGTTTTTAATCAATTAGATGACAAAGACATCTTTTATTTAGAAGAACCTGGAAAACATGTGATCATCTTCCTCACTAGATATTGTGTGCCAAGGACTTTTAATCACCTTTATACTGATAAATGCCAAATTTTATAAGAGAACAGATATGCCCTTGCAAAGCATAGTACAATTTTCTTTCTACAGTTCCCTCACAAAGAGCATCCTTTCTGTCCCAATGTGATGTCTCAATGTTTTCCTAAAACTGGCAGTTGGCATCTTCATCAGAGGTTTTTTTTCTTTGGGGGGAAAAAGTCTCTATAGTTCTGCCATGATTTTTACCCATTCTAGTCCATAATCTTACTGGCCTACTTTGGTAGTGTCACCTTATCCATGATGGATATGTTCCAAGAATTCCAGTGGGTATTTGAAACCACTGATAGTATGGAATCCTACACATACTATTTTTCTATCTATACATATACTTTAGCAATGGGTTGGGTATTAGCTCAATTGGTAGAGTGCTGCTCCATGCTCTCTGAGGTCCTGAGTTCCATCCCTAGCACTGCAAAAATGGGCAAAGGGCAGGGCAGCCCACTCCCCAAACAATCCTGAAACTATCAACCATCGAAAACCCTATGAAGAGCAGAGAAGCACTGTCATGGTTCCATCAAGTGTTTCATTTTGTTGTACACAGGGTTGCTATGAGTCAGACCCAACATGACAGCACCTAACAACGACATATTATGGTAATGTTTAATATATGAATTAGGCACAAAGAGAAATTAATAATAACTAAGAATAGGACAACTATGACAAAATATTTTTCTAAAAGTTATATGAATATGGTCTCTCTCTCTCTCGAAAGAGTCAAGACAAATATTAATACTTTTAGACCACAGTTGACCATGGGTACCAGCAAACCTGCAGATAAGTACGGCTGTAATGTAGGGTTTTTGCATTCCTTGCCCATTTCACACTGACACCTAGTGGTGAAACCCTATTATTTTAATTATTTATTTATTTATTTTACCCTGTTCCCATGTCACATGTTGGTTCTCTGATACACAGAGACTGAGATGGAGTTAGGAGTCAGTGTGGGGCACAATACCTTGGGAAGGGAAAGGAAATAAGCAAATGGGCAGGGGAGCCACAAGACCTTAACACCACCCCTACAAAATCTGTCTCAGCAAGCAGGACTGTGGGACAAGCATTGCTTTTGGCAGAGGAGGGCCATGCTGAGCAGTGACACTGTGCCACACCTAATTGATGACTGTCCAAGGATCAGTGTGGCTCTGTCTCTAGGGCTGAGGTGCACCTGATGCACCAACACCTGATCATCTTCTCTTGTAGCAGCTGCTTTCCAGAAGGGGAGTCAGAGGGCGGAGCTCCATATCTGGCATGTCCTCCAGTTTAAATACGGTTTGAAAGTATGGATTGACATCAAGTAATGGAGACTTATTATTTTTTTACAGGATCTTACTACATAGCCCAGACTGGCCTGGAACTCACTATTAGGGCCTCAAATTCGTGTCAATCATCCTACCTCAGCCTCCTGAATGCTGGGATTACAGGCGTGCACCACCACACCCAGCTAAATAATTCCTTTGTAAAAATAGTGTCCATATACTTTTGTAATGTATGTGTTTTGAAAACTGTTACAAAAATCTTAAAATGCTATAAAGAAAATAACAGGTATGCCATATTGACTACTTTAAACTTCATGCTTCAAAGGAATGGGATGATTTTCTAAAAACAAAATTAATTTTTATTGACGAATTCCTATGGGAAAATAATTTAAAATGCATTTGGGCAAAAGGATAGTAAGTTCAAAATATATGAGCACTTATTCTCTGGCCTTAGAAATTTGCCTTTTAACTTTGGCTATAGTTGTGCATGTATGTGTGTGTGTGTGTATGTCTGTCTGTGCAGCCAATGTCTATGTATTTCTATGCATTAATAGTATAATACAATCATTTAAAATAAGGCATCATGACATTTCAAAAAGACTAAATTATTAAAAGCAGCTTATATTGACCTATAAATAATTTCTAAAAATGGTAAGACTGAAGTATGAGAGTTAGGAAGACAGGAGAGAAAGGAAAACCATCATAATGCCAAGATCCGAGGTAAAATCAGCTGAGTGTGTCATGAGCAATGAAGCATCGATGTAGCAGAGAGTATATAGAAAAGTAACTAAAGGTGTAAAGACATTCGAAACATACCCGAGAAGACCTTATTGATTTTTAGGTTGAGGATGTTGTACTCAATTATGTCCTATTTTTATTGCAAAGGCAGAGACATGACAGAAGTCATATTTTAAAATTACAAGTTGGTGTTCAGGATGAATTATGTGGGAGATTTTGGAAGCAAAAAGATCAACTTAGTGACTATAAAAATTTGTCCTAGAGCTTGATAAAAAGAGCTAGAGTTAGGCCTATGGTAAAAAATCGCTAGGAAATATTAGACATAAGATATATAATGAGAAATTAAATGTATATGTATGTGATATATATAATTAGAAAAAGAAAAATTGCATAATTCCACAGTCCTTACTCTCCAGATACAATATTCTGACAATTATGAAAGTACCATATATCATTTTTTTCTTCAAATTTACTTAAAATGCTTAAAACATTTACATAGAAATTAACATATATGCTGGACACCATTGCATTTGAAATAAACTCCATTTATTCCACTTTAAAAGAGAAAATATTGAAACAACTAGGTAAATGGGTTTGGGGTTTAACAGTATTTCAGAACAAAAGATATTGAATGGCTGCTTCATATAATCACTAACCAAAAGTAAAAATAGTTTGGTCCCCAAATAAAGTTTTTAGAAAGTCTCTATTACCCACAAGTTGCTCATGAGGTAATTGTCAAGATGTTTTCTGAATATTTCCTGACATAGTCTCATGAATAGATACAAAATAAGGGGATTGAAATACTAAGAAATAACATCTAAAATATTTTCATTTGTATTCTGATGTTTATTATAAATAAATATAACATATAAATATAAATTTTCCAAATTATCTGCATTTTTTCTTTCATTCCAAATGTGTTTTCTCTTCTTGTAGCCTTGTTATTACTAGTTGAATGATGGTTCTCTAGTGGCTTTTCAATAGATCTAATTTTCCTCTCTTTTACATTTGTATTTCTCAAGAATAACTGCAGAATGTGCAGAGAAAGTGAGATCTTGAGAGAAGGAAGGCTCACTGGGAAAGACTTTGCTCTGTTCAACTCCTTCTCTAGAAACAGGCTGGCCTCCAATTTTTTATCCCAACGATTCTTGTGACACCAGGATATAAACCCCAAGGCAGGCTGCTTTTAAGGATCCTATAACTGCAGCGCTAGTGGGGATCGCACAGCAAGATTCTTTCTTCCCCAGCCAGTGTTGCTGATACTTGAAGTACTGGCTATATTGAATCCCGGGCTTCTCTCTCCCTTGCTGCACATCTGCAACTAATAAATCTCTTTCACATAGCTTGTACATACTGGTATTGTCACACTAGACTCAAGTTGGTGATCAGTGCCTCATGAAACTGCTTCTCACTATGCACTTTCTCTAAGATCACTGACCCTCACAATATCCATGCTTCCTTCTCATCACTCATATTATCAGTCTGATTAACTATGCCGAAATGTTTCTCCTCAAAAATACCTTCAGTTTTATTCTAACAACCAGACTTCCCCAGAAAGGATGAGGTGTGTTCTCATTATAGGTTGTCATGATTTCTACAGAGCATTTTCTCTAGCTAACATCTGCTATTTTGTAAACACAATTCTTATTCTTTCTACACCTGTTCCCAACATCCAGACAATATAAAGAAAAATAGTCCCTTTACATAATAGTTGAAAGATGTTAAGAGATGTTTTCACTCTAATAATTCAATACTGACCTTTCAGCTCTGATTTCTTATTCTTTTTGTATTAACACTATGTTCTTTTTATTGCATCATGAAATGCACCTTTTTATGCAATATGACTTCTACAAATGGGAGGAAATTCTAGTTTTTTCCAGGTCCAGATAAAAATATTGATTTTGGTAATATTCCTTTGTTCTTATTCATTTGTCTGTAGCTCTTCTTTCATAATGAAATATTTTGGTAACTAAACATTATACCTTATTGAAAGTAGTGGCAGGACATCACCAGTGTATGTGAAGAGTGGGGATATCTATTAAAAAATGAACTCCAATTTGTTGCAATTGGTGATTTATGTTGTGTAAATCCTCACTGGAGCCTCTTTCAACCTGACCATGTGATGCCACTAAACACAGAATTGCAAGGAGATGCTCAGAATGGGCTCTTGTGAGATAATCCGAGCTATTTCCAGCACACCAAGAAAAACTGTGTAAAGGAAGGGAGAAATTAAATTTATGTGAATTTTTGAAATGGTTAAATTACGTGATTCCACTGAATATTGTATGATAATGGAAGCCTCATCTTAGTGAAAAACCACAATGACTAAACAATGTGTGTTCTTAAAGCTTCCATAACCTTCCTGTCTAAGAAAATACTGATCAGATGAACCTATTTTCCTAGGTCAAATGTAGTTAGAGGAAAACATTTTACTTTTAAAAACATATAGAATTCAAATACCCCGAATGGATAAAAACAAATCAAGTCAAATTTTGTAGGTCCATGAAGAAAAATTATTAGCAAGTGTCTCCACAAATGTCTTAGAAGGGTTAAGGAAGTCATGGCTGCATTATTTTGTAGCAGAAATAACAATACTCAGTTTCAGTGATGAATTTCTGCTTCAGATAGGTAATGCTGCAAGGAAATAAATGTTCCTTTTGCACAATGATGTCTTCAGCACAGCCACTCAAAACTGTCACTGAGCATGCTGGAAGACACATAAGAACTTATCGTTGGAAACATCTCAAGATCCTGTGTTGGGAAGTGAACATCAATTTGTCTGTTCAGTAAAATCAAGAGGACTAATATTTTCTTTGGAAAGAGGAATAAGGTTTTACATTTTCATACTGTAGTTTATTAGTGAATGGACCCAAAAATACCAGTAAAGATATAAAGAAGAAATACATCACTAACAGAACCAGAATAAGGGCAGCCAAACTGAGTGATGACAGAAAAGCAAATTCTCATCATTTTGTAGGATTAATCTACATTGCGATATCCTCTTCAGTGGCCCAAAATAGACTTTCAAACACCACGCTCATGATCATGGGGGAACAAAAGAATAACATGATAAAAATAATATAAAAGTGATGAGTTTTTATGCAGTGGAGTATGCTTTCAGAAAAATCCAAAGGACCAATGTCTGCCATAAAAAGAGGGACAGAAGTAGCCACAGCCAAATCCACCAGAGTTCCTAAAGCCATAGCTGAAACCACATCCATCGCCCAGGCCACTAAAGCCACCAAGGCCATGGCCAAGTCCACTCAAGTAGTTGCTATAGTAGTAGCTCATTGTTTTAGGGGCTGAGGATTGGGTTTGATGTTGAAGGTGAGTTTCCTAAGAATCTCTGTACCTGGGATACTCACTCTGGTGTGTTGGTTCTCCGCTCCATAGCTGTCTCATTCTTTCACAGGTATGTGCAAAACAGGTCAATGATACTCTTGTTTTATGATTTGAGAAGTTTTAACTCACTGATACATAATTTCATTTATTTATTTGTTTCATCTGCACTTCTTAAGGTAGACCCTTTGAATCAAAGTAATTATTACCAAGCCTTCAAAGCCAATGACTGTGTTCAACATAACATAACCATATTACTAGGTGCAATCTGCCATATTCTTGCATCATATCTATTTTTTCTAGTCTTTGGCTTTCATTCTCTCTTTCCAACCTAGATATTAAATTTTACTACTTATTTCCCATAATGAGTTTGAATTTGTTAGAGAGAACACACCCATTGAGGGTCCAGTATATAGAGCCACACAGGGTTTTAATTCAAATCCTGGGGCAGCTATCACATGTCACCTAGTCTCCAGTGTCTCTGAATTTAAGAAGGTATCAATTATCACATATGGGCAAAACAATAATTTTAATCTTTAATTTTTGATCCCTGCAGTTAAACAAACCTGGGTGCTTTACTTGTCTCTTAGCTCACAAAAATAATTATACCAAAGAAATAAATACAGTACCATATTAGAGTCCCTCTTTATGTACCTTTGAAGATCATTAAAGGTGCATGATCAAAGTGAAACATGAATAGAAAGAGATGTATATGAATTTATTTAAATGAAAGGGTGATGTTTTTACCATGTTTGGGAAAGTGTTGGCTTAATTAATTCTGAGTATTTGAAGTACAGGAACAATATATCATTCTAAGCTGTTGGTCAAGAAGTCTAGCTGATCCAAAGTAAAGCTACCTAGACATCTACATCAGTCATAGCAGCTAGGTGCAACTCCATCTCAAAATAAAAAAGTTAAAATAAAAGGATCTGGAAATGGAGTTTGGTGATAGGGCACTTCCCTAACTGGAAAAAAATTCAGTCTTTTTCCTGCCTGTTATAATCATCTCCATAGTGGCTTATAGGTGCTAGATAGAGATCAGTTTTGGTGGTGAAGGTGTGTTGCCTGGGTTCAGAGGATACCATCCATAGAGGGAGAGATATCTATAATCTATCCTTGAGAAGAGTGTCCAATATTATCTGTCCATGGAGGTGTATGCCTGTAATCCCAGAGACTTGGGAGGCAGAAGCAGGAGCATTGCAAATTTGAAGCCAGATGCTCTCCAAATTCTGACTCCCTCCAGCACCTGGTAACTGTCATTCTATTCTTTACTTCTATGAGTTCAAGTTTCTAACACTCCCCACATAAGTGAAATCATGTGGTATTTGCCTTTTTTGTCCAGTTTATTTCATTTAACATAATGTTATTATGTTAGGCTTATTCATATTGTTTGTAGTGATTGGAATTCCTTTTATTTTAAGTCTGAAGAGTACTCCAATATATATATCTACCAATTATTAAAGTAATTTTTATCTACTAGAATGTTTTTATATAACAATTCCATTATATAGTAATATTTATACCCACAGCCACTCAGAGCTGTATCTCTTTATTAAGGAAACAATACACATAGTGATCATTCATTCTTAAGTCATTAAGTATACTATCATTTGAACATCACAAACCCATAAGTAGCAATCAATTCTAAATAACTGTCCAAATCTTATGAGACAGGCACTAAACACAATTAAGAGAGGAGAAAGTCAATAAAAAGACGGACTTGTCCAAGGTCACAGAGTTATGAAGTAATAGAGCCAAAACTGAAATCCAAGATTTATGTAGACTGCCTTTTGTATTTGACTGTTTATTTATTAGTTTTCTTGTTTATGAAAACAGAATAAATGATGCATGAAGACATGATGGCAGCACAACTATGGAAAAAGATGTCTTAAATATGTAGCTGTTAAATCTCTGAACCTATAAGATCCACAGTGACCTCATACTCCACAGTTTACTTTATCAAATCTGTTATGGTACCAAGTTATCGAGTAATATAAACAGTAATTCAGTAAAAATCAGTAAACAACCTACCAAAGGGATAGAGGTTGGTAGTCACCGGAGCCAGACCTATGGAAGCTGCCACATCCAAATCCATAGCCACACCACAAGATTCCTTGGTAATTATATTTATATGTTTTAATGCCAAAAATTAAGCACTTAGTTTGATATGCGTCATGGTATGCATTGTAGCTACCTACGGAGTGACATTCATATCTATTTCAGAGAGGGCATAAGAATCCGTGAAGATGCGTCACATTCTTATTCCAAATTTTTAATATGGAATTCCAAATAATAAATAAGACCATTCATTTCATAATTGAAGATACCTGAATTTACTTTTAGAAACTCTATTAGCTTTCCTTCTGTTTAGCTTATACTCTTCAAAAGCTATTTTATTATTTTACTCTATTTTATTTTATCTTACTTTTCGGTACTAGGGATCTAAACACAGGGCCTCATCCATATTTTATAAGCAGTGTCCACTGACCTGTACCCCTCACCCCTTTTTTTTGAACAGCATCTTGCTAATTTACATAGGCTGCCTCTCGCCTTAAATTTGCAAACTTCCTGCCTCAACCGCCTGAATTATAGGGATTACAGGCATGTACCACTATGCCCGGACTGGGATTTAGCTCAGTGGGTAGGGCACTGCGCTGCAGTCTCTGAGGTCCCGAGGTCAATTCCCAGCACCACAAAAATGGGAGAAGGGCCTGGCAATCCACTCCCAAGGCAATCCCAAAACAGTCAGCCATTGAAAACCCTGTGAGGGTCGCTATGAGTCGGATACTGACTTGACGGCACCTAAGAACAACAACAACCACTATGCCCAAACAAAACCAATCTTTAGCTGTGATTAAAAAAAAAAATGAACATTGATCCTTAACACACTCCCTTCTACATTTAGAATTTTATAAATAGCATTACTAACATTAAGTAGTTCCCCTAAAAAATAACCTAACATTTTGCCAATCATTATATTGTTTTCTAAGGTATTTTTAAATCCAATGTATGATCCACATCATTTTCTTCTTATTATTAGTAAATAATGGAGAATTCATTCACAAGAATGATAATGAAAAACCATGTTCTCTCTTTACAAAAATGGTGTCAGCATTTAAACTGTTATCTTTCATGGTCATTTAATCTTTTCTAAGTCATATACCTTGAACTGTCTTAAATGATTTCAAATATTAAATAAATAAATAAATAATCATTTAAACCAATGGGACCAAAGAAAGAATACAACCTATTTAAGAGTCACTTTTCAAAATAGAGAATAGATTATTGTCACTGGCACTCATCATACATATTCAACTTCCCTTAATTATGGCACCATTTGCAAATTGCTTAGCTCCTTGTACTGAATTTCTAGAGTAAATAATGAGATACAATAATTAGAAAATTTTTCTAATGTCATAGTTCTGTTTCTGTGAACATTTAGAAAATCTAAGAACTTACTACAGAAAAATAGTAAATCTGTACGGACAGCAGTTCTGAGTGTTAGACTAACGAAATTGTTAGAAGTATTGAAAATCAGAAATACCAATGGCATTCTACATGGGAAGTAAGAGGTTTTTGCATTTTAATTAAAAGATAGGGCAAATGTTCTTCAAACAACCAAGAATAGCTAGTAAGAAATTTGTTGAAACAAATCGACTTGCTCAGACATACAGGGACAAGGCTATTGTGCTGGAAAGCTTTCTTCCCCTTCACCTCAAATGCTGAAAAGATTATTTAACTTAGTTTTTTAATTGACTAAATTCTTTTGAAGGATTACAGAAAAATACAGCTGAAATGAAGCATTGTAATCATCTCTTCCATTTTGTTAGTTGTACAAATCTTACAGGTGGCATTCAAGCATGAAAAAGTAATAAAGTATCTTGCTCAAAAGCCTGAAAAATGGCTTTGCCTGATTGCTTCTTGCTAAAAAATCAAAGGATAAATTGAGAAGGCCTTTTGGAAGTGAAGAAAGTATAGGATTGGATATAAGTACTTATTTTGTTATTTCTGTGAGATAAGTAGGCTTTGGGGATGACTAGGTTTGTCCAAGAGGTGAAGGGGTAGATGTGCAGGAAGGATACATGTCTGAAATCTCTGTGTCAATGAATGTTTGCAGAAAGACCTTGATTTGAATAGTCAATTTGAACAGACAGTAAAAATCACAGTTCTCCAAAATAAGTTATAAGCAGCTTTGAGATAATGCCTCTGTTTTTGAGGATGAAGTTGTTTAGTTTATGAGAAGATATAAATTAAATCCACAAACTCTCTACCAGACAAATGTAAATGACCCTCAAAATGTCAGTTTAGACACAATCCATTCTAAATCATAGTCCTTCTTTTGTCTTCCCAAATCTCTTTCACTTGCAGGAACACAGAATTGTGGAAAGAATTTTAAGATTCAAACCAAAAGACTTATTTTAAATCATCAATTTCTATTCTAGCAACTATTAACTACAGGATTTAAATAAAATAATATTAAAACAAAACATAAATCATTATCATGTGTTGAATTAATTATATCTTCCTTCAAAAAGATATGTTACAATGATAATCCCTCAATCCTGTGAATGTCACCGTTTTTTAGAAATGGCATATTTGCAGATTTAAACAAGTTGGATGGTGTAATTAATGTGGGTCTCAAATTAATATAACTAATGTGATCAGTGTCCTTACAAACTGGTGAATTTGGACATAGAGAAAGAAAAAGTGCATTAATGTAGGGAATGTATAAAAATCCTGACCACAAAGCCTATACAATCTGATACAGAAACTAGGTGTCCATATTACTTATCTACAATTACTGTCATGGGCACTAACAAATATGACCCATGTTTCTCCAAGCTAACAAATAAATTTGGAAGATTCATTTTAGATCTTGATTTACTATCACAATAAAAAATTATTTTGCATTCCACAATTTGATGCATTTAACTATTGATTTTTTCATAACATGTATTCTTCAGCATCTTAGCTTAGAAAAGGTGTTGTTTATTACATTCAAGGCGATTTATTTATTTTTATACTTGAAAGAAAATAACCAGAAGTAGCATGAAGCCTGGTCAATGAATGAGAAGTTCTTAACTAGTTATATTTTTAGTTCTCTAAATTAATTTTTTTAAGACTAAATAGTTTGCAAATTTGGCTGCACCACAATTTCCCCAGTAAGAATACATAAGTTAAAATTAAGTATAAAAGAGTATACTTTAAATGTTTTAATCACAAAATAGATATGTAAGTAAAGTTTTGAATTCGTTAATTAATTTTAGTCATTTCACAATGTAAATACACACCAAAATACCACATTGTACTCCAAGTTGTTTTCAGGTTCTGCCAAGCTGGACTTATAGTGACCCTCACAGTTTTTCTATAGCTGATTGTTTTGGGTTTGCTTTGGGGGAGGATTGCCACAACCTTTTTCAATTTTGGAGGTGCTGAGGATTGAACCCAGGGCCTCAGAGTGCACAGAATAACACTATACTAACTGAGCTAAGGGCTGGGATTTAGCTCAGTTGGTAGAGAGCCACTCTGTAGTCTCTGAAGTCCCGTGTTCAATTCCCAGCACCACAAAAATGGGAGAAGGATGTGGCAACCCACTCCCAAGGCAATCCCGAAACAATCTGCCATTGAAAACCCTATGAGGGTTGCCAAGAGTCAGACATGACTTGACAGCACCTAACAACAACAACAACAACAACAACAACAACTGAGCTAAACCCCAACCCCCTACTCCATAAATGCATGTTAATTACTATTTTCCAATTAAAGATAAAAGAAAATATAATAAAAAAGTAAATACCAGAGAGTTGTTTCCAAAAGATCATGAAATGACCATAACTATAGGTAAAAAAGGAGTTAAAGAACATATAAACTGAACAATATCATCCCTGCCGTTATTAAGAACTTACTTGAAAAAAGCATATCATGAACTTTCCGTAGGAGCAGAGTACTACTTCAGTCTACTAGTTTGTCTTTTGATGTAATTCTCATAGCAAGTCTCCTGCAAATCTTCCATGTATACACAGTCCTTGTACTAACTTTCAGAAAACATGCTCTGAAGAAGAGAAGGCACCTGAGAGTTAGGACAAAAACATTTTAGAAGAGGATGAGAGTAGAGGTGGAAATCAAGCATGGGTCCAATTTAGGAAACTATGTCATCCATCTAAAACAGTGGTTTCTCCAAGGAGGTTTTGTACTGTATAAAGTTTGAGGACCTAAAGTAAACCGACTGCAAACAAATTATTTAAAAGTATATCCCTGGAAACCAAAATTGGTAAATACACCCCAGGTGTTTTAATTCAGACAGTCTTCAAGCTTATTTTGAGAAATCATCTGTTTTAGGAAGCAAGGTCCTCAATCTACATGTAGGAAAAATAAAAAGACAACTATCTTGTTAATGAGGCAGATTGTTATATGTTCAATATTTACAAAACTGGCCTGATTATGCATGAAGAACATTATAAATTTTAAAACTCAATGTTGGATGCAGGAAATTTTTTATAGTATTCTTTGTACCTTAAACAGTATTAAAAATATTGTTTTGCATCCAGACATTTACTGGAATAATGGTGGTAGGTTGTTATTATTTAAAACCAGGTCATAAAAATAATAGTGTACAGAATCATATTATAAAAGAACACACTGAAAAGAAATGAAAAGTAAGACACATGAAAGTAGCAGTGTTTTTGTCCATCTTATTTTTCCACTTCCCCAGCATATAGAGTGATACCGAGTATATTGAGGCATGCAGTGAATATATGGTGAATTAAATTTATTGATGAATCAAAACACTAATTCAGGAATAAAAAGACTAACATCCCAATGGTAATCCCATATTCCCATTTGAAATGTACTAGAATAAATTGATAAAGTCACATTTGTTGGATCAGTTAGACATTTATTAAAAATTATTTTAAAATTTAGTTCATACATGGTCACAACAAATGCTAGTGACTAAATAATAATAGATGAAATCGCAATCCAATGAGATGATTCCAGAGTCTTCCTGACAAATTGATGGCTGTTTCCTTCTGGAGCATGAGATCAACAAATGATAAGTGTTTTCTTTACATCAAGAAAAGCATTCACGTCACTGACACTTAAGGGTAAGGGCATGGGAGTAGACAGAGTCTGAGGGTCAACAAGCTTTTTAGTAGAACCCAGAGTATCCATATCCCCCATAGCACGAGGGGCGGCAGCAGCCATATCCGTAGCCTCCAAAGCCAGAGCCATATCCGTAGCCTCCGTAGCCACAGCCACAGCCCAGTCGGCGGAAGCTGCCATATCCACAGCCATAGCCGTAGCCCAGGCCTCCGAAACCTCCACAGCCATAGCCGAGGCCTCCGTAGTAGCTGCCGTAGTAGCTCATGGTATCAGGACTGGTGAGTTGGTTTGACAGTGAAGATGAATTTCCTGAGTGTGTGTGTGTCTCTGGATTCCCAGAACGTTTTTATACCCTCAGTAGTGGGTGTGGTAAACAACAACAGGTGACCTCACTTCCCTGTATTAAAATAACTCAAAGTCTATAAAATATTTTAAATTGTTCCTTTCTTACTTAACAAAACGCTCAAACTCTTATGAAAGAACTGTTAGCAATCATTATTTTTTAATGAGTTTGCATTCCTAAGAACAAAATGTTTCTGAGATGAAAAATGGCTATAGTGTCTTCAAAGGCCATGCTGGTGCTGTAATTAAAATGTTTTAATCTTCAACAACAATCTGGTTGATAGCTTCAGTAGTCCTATAATGACATAACATAAGAGTTCTTTTCTTTCTAATTTGCATTCCATTATGTTAGCTACTCAGCGTTCTCAGTATCCAAGGTCTTTCCTCCCTGGTGACCATATGCACAAAGTCCTTAGTGATTTCCAGAGAGTCAAATTTAGGGGAAACCTTGTTTTTGGACTTATTTGAACAATTTTTGGCATTGGACCTCACTGCTCTGCTCATCCAGTGTTTATTTGTGGAGCTCTGATGTCTTAATTTCTATAATAAACATCCAGTAAGCTTGCTCTGCTAGTTCCTTATTGTTCCAATTCTTATTCATCCATTAGATCTGAGAATGTACCTTTACCTTCTCAATCCATGGATACCTTTTCCCAATGGAATTTTACTAAATGTTGTTTATAATGTCAATGCTTATACTTCTGTCTTACAAAAGTTGTAAGATCAACCCCATCAATCTGGCTATTATTGGCTTTCTGCATTTGAACTACCTTAAATTCCATGTCTAGCAGTAGTGAGGTCCTCTTTTCCCACACAATAGCCTCTTCTTTGAGTATCAATCCCTCAAGCCACAGGCTTGGATGTGACCTTGAAATTCTGTCTCATGTTTTGTGAATATTTCCCACACTTTGTTCACCAATATACACTCAAATGATCACCAACTGAACATATGAGTAAAATCTCATAAGTTACACTCATAAGTCTACTTATTGTTATCATTTCATTCAGTTCTCTCTTTCTTTTACATTAAAGTAAGATCCTCCCATAGTTCTGACAGCCACAAGAGAGGGTTCTTCTCTGATTGTTTTTCTCTAGAAAGGGCCCAAATTAAGATTCTACGTAACAAATCTGGTCCTTTCACTTTTCAGTCATTATGTTTCTTAGTTTTTAGGAAAATGATTAAACTCATTAAATTCCCAAACAAGGTTTTTCATCATCAAATTTACATTTCTTTATCCTGGTCACTATCATGTACCATATAGATCCCTTTATCCTAAACATAAGTAATTGTGTTAAAGTGCATTCCAACATGACAGAAACCTACTGTATATGTCTGAAAGATCTCAGAAGCTCCTCCTTGATCCTAGAATCCTCTTTTATACATCTTCACTCATTCCAAATCATCCTTCCGAACATAGTCAAGGTATCACTTTTCTAAGTATCTCCAGCTACTTCTAGCTTAGCCTGATTTAGAATACCTTCAAAGTGCTATTTAATGCCCTGGACAGAATTTCATTCTTGTGTTTCATCAGACTTTAGAACATTAATTATTTACTTACCTTCTCTATTATACCAACTATGCCAGGAAGAGAAAAATGTTTATTATTATTGTATTTTATAATTTGTGGCTGAAATAGAGTAAGTCATAGATTTTTGGTTGAATTATTAAAATAATAAGTGGATATATACATAACCTCCCCTAAAAAATTCTGTGTGATCTCTGTCTTTTCAACTCCATGGCATTACATGCTTCTGTTGTCAACACTACCAAACACCAATAAGATATATGTATGGCAATTCACTTATACAGATCTAAACTGAAGTCAAAGAATAATACTGGAAATTTGCTTTTTTGTTAATAATTGGCATCTGCATTGTCCTGGTAGGTGTGATAGTAGCAGTTTCATAGGTCTGAATCTCCAATATATTCTCCACCAAATATGCACACCACCCACCAGAAGAAAAATTATTAAACTATAGGAATTCTGTGGTTTCAATATGACTACAAGACGGAAGGTACCACAAAGTTCAAATTAGAAAAAGTTGACAAAAATTCATTTTAGAGGAGATTTTATTTATTTTATTTTAGTTGTTTATTTATTTTGGCAGTGCTTATTTCAAACTCAGGGCATAGGTATCCTAGTCAAGCATTCTACCACTGAGTAATCCCCAGCATTGTTTATGAGAAATTTCTTGAGGTTTTTTCCCTAAACTTTTAATAAGACCAGAGCAATGTCCAGGAAAAATATATCCCCAAAAGCAAAAGCAGGGAAAGAGTGCCAAAGACTAAACAAAAATTGCCTCAAGAAAGAAAAATTGCTTCAATGCAAACCTTTTCCACAAGGGGAAATAGTATTTTAAGAAGAAAATTGATAGATCTGAGTAGACTACAAGGAAGTGCTTTAAAAATACAGAAATAGAGTACCAGTCAGTTTTGGACCTACAGATTCTAAGAAAAGTAATATCAGAAGGAAAGAGGATGCCCTCTGCAAACTTATCAGTAAAGAAATCAAAGAGTGGGAAATATTGGATGAACACACAGAGAAAAAAAATTGAGGGACAAACTATCAACATCCCTAAGTGAAACCATGACAATTAAATAACCATACTTGATCCACTGAAATGAGAAGTCATGCCTAAAGTAGGAATGTCATGATGAACTTCTAATTACCAGGTCTATCCACAAATTTGGCAAGTTTTATGCTCCATATATTTTACCACAAATATGGGCACTTCTCACTCTACACAAATTACCACAATAAAGGGGATCATTGAAGGATTTATATAATTATCTGAGAAAAATGAATTAAAACTTTAGGAAAGAAATAAAAGGATAAAATCATATTGATATGAAGACTAAGATCCTTGACATGTAAAGAATGAGTGTAAATAACCATAGTAAATACCATTTGATTAAAAGAATAAATATGCATGGAAGAAAGAAACAGAACAAGTCAAAGACAAAAATGAGTATAGTGGAAAGCAATGAAAACTCTCATTTATGTGTTAGTGGAGTTTGTGATGACAAAAATGGGTCAAAATAGCATTCAAATTTATAATCTAAAAAGGACTTCTAAAATTAAAAGAAGTCTTCAATATGTATTTTGAGATAACCATTCCCTACCTGGGAAAATTGACTCATAATTAACAACTTCAAGACAGTAGTCCAAAGTTCTGAAGATGAGCAGTAGCAATGGTTATACAACAGTGTGAATATATTTCATGCCACAAAACACCACAACTAAAATGATTAAATCAGTAAATTTTATGCTCTCTATATTTTACAATAAGAAAGATTGGCCATTAAACATTATGAAAAAATACTCAAGGCTTCCTGGAAGTAACAATAAAAAGTTGCAATGACAAAACAATTAGACTCATATCAGACTCCTCAAATGCTGCATACAAAACAAGGCAAGTCTTTTGCAGTATTTTCAAAGTAACACAAAGTAAGAAGATGTGAACTAAGAATTTCAAGTGTTAACATTCAAATATATAGATTGTTGGAGAAAGAAAAAACCCTTTGGAACTATGGCAAGAACCAAGGAAATGTTGGACTCGTGATCCCTCTTGGTAAATCCTCTGAGCATTCAACAGGAATTTCCTGTAAGGCAATATGGGAAATGATTGCTGTTGAGAATTTAATGTACTTATATTTCTATTTTAGCCGAATGCAAAAATAAGGATGAAAGGAAAAAGAATAATATGTCAACACTGTATGGCATGAGAAGGTAAAAATTATTCAGTTAAAAATAAAAGAAAGAAAAAGGAAACATAAAAAAATTTTGACAGTTGAATAAGAAGTGATAATCAATGTTTTATCATTGAAAACTGACACAGCAGAGAGTAAAAGTTTAAATAAGAAAACAAGGGACTAACTCAGGACCAGTGATGCATTTGTTAGGTTGGTTGTTGTTAGGTGCCATCAAGTCGGTATCCGATTCATAGTGACCCTCATAGGGTTTTCAATGTCTGACTGTTTCGGGATTGCATTGGGAGTGGATTGCCATGTCCTTCTCCCACTTTTGCGGTGCTGGGAATTGAACTCAGGGCCTCAGAGACTGCAGCGCAGTGCTCTACCAACTGAGCTAAATCCCAGCCCCCAGTGATGCATAGACACCTCTAATCCCAGAAACTCAGGAGGGTGAGGCTGGAGGCCAAAGTCAGCCTGCATAACTTAGTAAGACCCTATCTCAAGATAAAAAAAAAATTAAAAAGCGGATTGGGGTGCAGCTCAGAGGTAGAGCACTTGCAAAGTATGTGTGAGGCACTGGGTTCAGCCCCTCAGTATTACAAAAGAAAAAAAGAAAGACTAAGGACATCTTTATAAGAAAATACACAACAAATAATCAGATTCCTATTAAGCTTTCAAAATCTTTCTAATATACAAAATGTATAAAATATTGAGAAAAATGTATCTAGCAATACACATAATTGTAGCATAAAATATTTTTCATAACTGACACCAATGTGACAGTGAGCCCATAAATGGGAATAAGCTTAATTTCCCTATTAAAAATAATTATTAATTGGGATTGCAATGAAAGAATCGTTGTGTTCAGGAGGAACATTTAAAACCAAATGATTAAGAAAATCTAAAAATAAAAGTATGTAAACTTAAATTAAAAATGAGATGCCACTATATACCTATTGTTGTTAGGTGCCATCAAGTGGGCTCTGACTCACAGTGACCTTATGTACAACACAACAAAACACTCCTCGATTCTGTGCCAGGCACATGATCTTTTTTATGTTTAAACCCATTGTTGCAGCCACTGTGTCAGTATCTAGTTGAGGATCTACCTTTTCTTATTGACTTGCCACTCTCCTAATTATGATGTCCTTCTCCAGGGATTGGTTACTCTTGACAGTGTGCCCAAAATACATCAGATGCATTCTAGCCATCCTAGATTCCAAGGAGCATACTGGTTGCACTTCTTTGAGGAATATAATTATTAGGATGAATAAATTTCCAAAACTGATGGATAATACCAAATACTAGCAAAGATTCAAGTCAATAAGCATTGTCTTTCATTGCTGGTAGGAATACAAAGTTTGCAATCACTTTGGAAGGTAATTCAGTAGTTTCTTAGAAACTTAACAAACTCTTACTAGATGATCCAGCAGGGCACTCCTTGATTTTTACCCAACTAATATGAAAGCTGCCTACTCAAAAAAAAAAAAAAAAACAAAACCTGCATGTGGCTGTTTATAGTAGTTTTCTTCATAATTTCAACAACTGGAGACAGTCTCCTTCCAATAGTTGAGTGAATATACTCCACTATGCAATACATCCATATAAAGCCTTGAGAAATAACAACAATTGGGCTATCAAGGTGAAAGGACGTAAATAAATCTTAACTGCATATTACTAAGTGAAACATGCCATCTGGAAAACAACATCCTCCATAATTCCAACTACATAACATTCTGGTAAAGGTAAAAAGTATCACAGTTGATAAAGTTGTGAAAGTTGTGAAAGTGGACATTAAACAAGGGAGATAGGAAAAGAATTGATGCTTTTGAATTATGGTGCTGGAGATGTCTATTGAATATACCATGGACTGCCAAAAGAACCAACAGATCTGTCCTAGAAGAAGTGCAACCAGAGTGTTCCTTGGAAGCAAGAATGGCTGGACTGCATCTTACATATTTCAGACATGTAGTCAGGAGAGACCAATCCCTGGACAAAGGCATCATGTTTGGGAGAGAGGCAGGTCAACAAAAAAAAGGAAAACCCTCCACCAGATGGATTAACACATTGTCTGCAACAATGGGCTTAAACATAAATAAGATCATGTGCCTGGCACAGAATCGGGAAGTGTTTCAGTCTGCCGTACATAGGGTTGCTATGAGTTGACTCCATTCGAAGGCACCTAACAACAACAATATGTGTCTATGCCTATAATTATGCATATGTACATATTGAGATTTAAGTTAGAAAACAAATGATAAACAAAAGGAAATGTGTACAACATATGCCAAATGTAAAATGATTATATTCTTAACATATAATTAACTTTGAATATTGAAGTAAAAAAATAAAGGGATCAACATATGAGCAGATAATTCAACAAAAAGATATAAAGCAACCATTAACATAAAATATGTTTAACCTCACTCATAATAAGAGAAGTAGAAATTATAACCAGCTTGTTTGCCATTTGTACAAAATGTTACTAACATATGCCATCTTCACCTATCAATTGGCAAGCATTACAAATACGGCAATGTGTTCTGTCTTTGAGGCTCCTTGATTTAAAAAATCATCCTTGTATTTTATTAGTGGGAATACAAATTGATAAAATCCAGATGGAGTCGGTGGTAGAGTGAAGGAGGATTCCCTGAAATGTCCATAACCTAGTATGTTAGTCAGCTTTCCATTACTATAACAAAATACTGAGATAATTAACTTTTAAAGAGAACAGGTTTATTTTGTCTCATAGATTTGGAAGTTTCAGTGCATGATTGGTTAGCCTATTGCTTTGGTCCTATGGCAAAATAACACAGCATGGCAGGAGCTTGTTGCAAAGTAAAGCTACTCACCTCACAGACAGGAAATAGAAAAGATAGAGGGCTGTACTTGAGTTCCACAATCCCCTGGAGGGCATACACCCAGTGACTAAAAAACCTGGCACTAGGATCCATCTCTAAATGATTTATCACCTCCCAATAGTACCACCCTGGGGACCAAGCCTTTAACACATAGGCCTTTAGAGGATACTCAAGACCCAAACTATAGCACCTACTTCTCATAATGTGTGTTAGTTTATGTGGTCA
This sequence comes from Pedetes capensis, assembly GCA_007922755.1. Lineage (NCBI taxonomy): Eukaryota > Metazoa > Chordata > Mammalia > Rodentia > Pedetidae > Pedetes > Pedetes capensis. Next base: position 7,935 of record VMDO01023505.1, on the reverse strand, counting down.
AAGAGTCTTTGTATGTGTGATTACAGCTAGGGAACTTAAACATATGTTGAAATTAGGTTGGTAATATGGGTGGATTCAAACTTATCACAAATCCTTAAAAGCAAAGAGCCTTTCCATGATGCAGAGAACTAGAGAGATGGCAGCAAGAGAAGGATTCCATATGCCATTGCTGACTTTGAAACTGAAGGAAGAGGGCCATGTGACATAAAATGTATGTAGCCTTTAGAAGTTGGAAAAGGTTGCTGGGTGCTGTGGAACATGTCTGCAATCCCAACTACTTAGGAGGCCGAGACCCAAGGATCACAGATTCAAAGCCAGGGACAGACTGCAAAATTTAGCAAGACTCTGTCTCAGAGTAAAAATTTTAAAAAGGTCTTGGGTACAGCTCAGTGGTAGAGTGCTTGCCTAGCACAAAATCTAGGGTTCAACCCCCCCAGGTCTGCAAAAAACAAACAAAAAGAAATGTTGAAAAAGGCAATGGAATAGATTCTCTTAGAGTATATGGCAGCAGGTAGGTAGAGGGTATAACTCTGCCAAGTCTGAGTTGGGCATCTGATGTATGGATCTAGTAAATGTACGTATAATAATTTATTACAACAGGAATAGAAAAATACATGAGATAAATTGGCAATAACTACAAGTACATAAGCTTGTGAATCATCAATGCTTCATAATTTATTCTGAAAATATATCTGTAATGATACAAATATACACAGTTGTACAAGATTATTGATTGCACTTTTTTTTTGTAATTCTAAATAGTGAGGAAATCCATGTGCCTATACTTTAGATAGTGGGTTGGGATTTAGCTCAGTTGGTAGAGCGCCACTCTGCAGTCTCTGAGGTCCCAAGTTCGATTTCCAGCATCGCAAAAATGGCAGAAGGATGTGGCAACCCACTCTCAAGGCAATCCCGAAACAATCTGCCATTGAAAACCCTATGAGGGTTGCTATGAGTTGGACATTACTCAATGGCACCTAACAACAACAACACAATACTTTAGAGAACAGTAAAATATATACAATATAGCTACAAAATGGAATTATTATCCAATTTTAAGCTTTAACAATTTAAATGAAAAATTATATCTCAGAACTGATATGGAGTGATATCCATGAATCACTATTGAGTGAAAAAAGCAAAGTGAAATAAGATATCTGTAATATGGTACTTTTGTGTAAGAAGTATAAAGATAAAAACACATTTATCAAATTATATTAAGGGGAAAATGAAGGATAAACCACAAACCTACAGAGGAGCCCTAGGATGAAGGTGGAAAGGAAAGTAGTAGTAAAGTAGAAATGATGAACTCTAAGCTCTGATGGGATAAAATTTTCTTTTTTCTCTTTCTTAAACTATATTTGCATAATCCCACAGTGAGTATTCCTCTCTATATGGATTACTTATTTCAATAGTATGTCTGTGAGTTTCCCTCTCATTATTCTGGAAAGCAATACTTTGTTCCTTAATATATCTGTATAGAAATGCTAAAAGGTATATATCAGTTAGGTGTTATCCATTCTGGACATTTAGTTACATTCCACTTTTGGGTAACTGTGATTAACACTACCATGAATATTCTTACATATTTATTTTGGTGAGCATATCCACTTATTTCCACTGGAAACATTCCCAGGAGTGAAATTACTACTTGTACGATGAATGTTTAGCTTTAATAGGTACAATCAGTTTTCTAAAGAGCCTTTACTAGTTCACATTGTAAATGATATTGTGCAAAATTTCTTATTGTTGTACATTTCTACCTAGGTTAAAACATGCACATTTTTGCCTTTCCCATGGGTACACAGTAGTATCTTTAAACCAGGTTTTAATGTATACTTCTATGACTACTAATGTTGACTGAACATGTTTACATATGCTACCTGGCCATTTAAATACCTTTTATGGAATAACTTTTCAAACTTTTAGAAAATTTTAAAATTTTGAGTTATCAGAATTTTTTCCTTTTCATTTGTAGGTTGTCTAAAGCCAGGCCTGGTGGCACACACCTGTAATCCCAGCACTTGGAAGGCTAAGGCAGGAGAATCAATGCACTTTCAAGGCCAGCCTGGTCTACACAGCAGATTCCAAGACAGTGTGGGCTACACAGCAAGACTCTCTCACAGAAAAACAAAAAAGGTAAAGAAACTAAACAAAACAGAATTTGTCAAGCATCTATACATGAAATGTAGGCTAGATCCACATATGTATACATTAGACATCTTTATTCATATGTGGTAGCCCTGCTCAAGTTTCTTATGGTATCTTTTGGCAAGCAGGAGCTTAGAATTTCTTAATGTTTTTCTTCTTCAAAATTGTCTTAGTTATTGGAGCTTCTTTGCATTTTTAAATTAATTTTAGAATATTCTCTTTAATATTTATAAAATCTGTGCTTCTCTATTACAATTAACTTGAATGCATAAATCAAATGCAGAACTGTCCAAAATAATGATTCATCCAATGCACAATTATGATATACTTTTCCTGTGCTTATAACTTATTTAATCTAAGTAATGTTTTAGAGTTTACTATTCAGAGGAACTTCATATATTATTGGATTTAACAGGTGTGCAATTTCAAAGATTTGAATTAGTGAACCGATTTTGGACATACATAGTCTTAATTAGCATAAACATTAACAGTGTTTTCTTTTGTAAAGGACACAAAATAGTGGCAATAATACTCTCTGCATCATAGACCTTATAATATTAGGTACAGTTTCCAGAATCCTCTGTTCCATATTAGATTCATTTTTTTTTCTTTCCAACTCAAGAAAGCTAATGAAATGCCGAGAAATCTAGCACAAGAAAGACAAGACTTATTCAGCACCTTAACCTTGCTACTCACATAGCTCTCATCTAGCTATATAACTAAATTCCAATCGTTGACAGAACTGTAATCCATAAATGTCAAGTTTACTCATAATAAATGGTCCAGATAAAATAGACATTAACTGCAAAAAGCATTGCTACAACTCTCGGCAGTTCTATGGGATAACTCATTTAGAGTCTCTCATTCAGTAAACTCTATCAGTCACTAAATACCAAAGTTGGCCTCAGACTTCTCTTAGAGGACAAGGAAGTGATTAGAAATCTAGAATTAACCTTTTCTTTCTCATTACATATTTCATATTTTGCTGCTGTTGCATCCTACTAGGTTTATTTTTAAATTTGTGTTCTAATTCTTTATAAAGGAAAAGTACAACAGATTTTTGTAAATCAAATGTTTCCAAAAAAGCTTGATTAATGTGTTAATTATATTGTCTAATAATGTTTATGATTTTTATCAGTACCATTATCATTGTTAAATGATGAATAGAAGCAGCAGAAGAAATCTATGTCTTCCTCCAAAGCTCAAGAAATATATATTCATTATTTCACCAATGATTAGCATGTTAAAAATAGGTTTTATTTATGATTTTGTCTTTGGATACTCTCTGTTGATTTCTTGTTTCTGCCCCCAAATATAAAATATTTGGAAGCCATTATACCTATCCTTGCTGGAAAAAAAATGCTGGGTAATTTGAAAATTAATGAATTTCATTAGACCCACCAGATGACTAAGGCTGCAGAGAAAATCACCACTCAGAGGTATTTATAGAATCAAAATGAAGATTAATTTCCTTGGAACAAAAGATACTGTAACCCTAACTTGAAAAAATATTGAATGGTGATTTTAACAAATTGCTGGAGATTGAATATGCACTAACTAGTGTGAAAATGAGAAATTTCCATGCCCAGGACATAGGAAGAGGGCGACACTTTACTGGGCTTTACGTCCAATAATTTCATTAGATTTTCATGGTAAAAATCCATGAAATATCTGAGCCAGGCGTGGTGGCACATGCCTGTAATCCCAGTGGCTCGGAAGGCAGAGGCAGGAGGATCGCAAGTACGAGACCAGAGGCAGTCTGCGTACCTTAGCGAGACCCTGTCTCAAAAAGTAAAAAAATGGGCTGGGGATGCAGCTCAGTAGTCCAGCACTTGCAGAGCATGCAAGCTCGAGGCCCTGGGGTTCAACCCCCAGTACAAAAAAAAAATCCATGAAAGATCCTTTCATGGTTCTGGCAAGGGGAAAAAGAATCATCTTTACAAACTATACCCCAAGAACTCTCCATAACAAAGGTCCTCCTCACCAGGAAAAAAGACCATGTCAGCCTTTAAGACCAGCTGGGGACAGGAATGACACTCCCATGCCCTTTCAGAATCATGTCTCACCTCATGCACACTCTAGGAGATCAGAGTCAACAAAAGTCTCAACTTCACTGAATCCAAAGAAAGACAGTAAGGACTGTGGGAAATAATGTCTGTGGCATTGGAGAAACTCTTGTGAATGTCCATCTTTTGATACAAATCTAACAAAATACCATGATGAATTGTCAGATTGTTGAAGGACATCTTTCTTTTAAACTTTAGCATACCAACAGAGTTCCAGAGAAGGTCATAAAGAGAAGTACTTAGTAAAATCCAAGGACAAGAGGAAAACACTGTGGGCTTTAACATATTCTAATTATCAAACTTTTTAATGAGGACTAATTTCCAACATTAATTTGTCTGTGAACATTGTTGTTGTTGTTAGATTCCTTTGAGTTGGGTCCCATGCATAACTACCGTTATGTTAGGTGCCATCGAGTCGGTATCCGACTCATAGCGACCCTCATAGGGTTTTCAAGGGCTGACTGTTTCAGGATTGCCTTGGGAGTGGATTGCCAGGCCCTTCTCCCATTTTTGCGGTGCTGGGAATTGAACTTGGGACCTCAGAGACTGCAGCGCAGCACTCTACCAACTGAGCTAAATCCCAGCCCACCTTTAATCACAAGAGACATCTCATGGTCTGTCCTGAAATACAATACTGTCAGTGAAAGAATAATATCCATCCACCTACAAAGAAGGCCAGTTAATATGACTATTATTCAAATGTACACAACCATCACTAAGGCTACAAATGAAGATAGGTAAGATTTTTATCAGCTCCTGCAATCTGAAATAGATTGAACATGCAATCAGGATGTACTGATAATTACTGGTGACTGAAATGTGAATGTTGGAAATAAAGAAGGCTAAATAGTTGGAAAATATGGTTTTGGTAACAGAAATGATACTGGAGATCACATGATAAAATTTTCTGGGACCAATGACCTTTTCATTGCAAATACAATTTTTCACCAACATAAATGATGACTATACACATGGAATTCACCAGATGGAATATACGGGAGCTAATTCACATTTGTGGGAAGACATGATAAAAAAGCTCAATATCAAAAGATAAAATAAGACCAGGTGCTGATTATGGGTCACACCATCAAATGTTCATATGCAGGTTCAAACAGGAACTGAAGAAAATTAGAACAAATATATGAGACCCAAAATATGACTTTGACTATATCCCACATGAGTTGAGACAATACCTCAAGGACAAGTTTAATGCATTAAACACTAATATTCAAAGACCAGACAAGTTGTAACATGACATGAAACACATCATTCATGATGAAAGCAAAAGGTTATTTTAAAAAATAGGAAAAAAGAAAAGAATAAATTGTATGTTAAAAAACACTTTGAAATTTGTGGTTGAATGTTAAATAGCTAAAGTAAAAGAACCAAGTTAAAGAACTAAATAGAAAATTTCAAAAGGAAGGTTGAGAAGACAAAATCAAATATTATAATGACATAAGCAAAGAGCTGGAGATAGAAAACCAAAAGGGAAGAACACTCTGTTTTCTTCAAGCTTACAAAATTGAATACAACATTCAAGCCTGGTGTGGCAATAGTGAAGGATTCTACAAGGAAAATATTGAATTATACAAAAAACATCAAAAGAAGATGGAAGGAATGCAGAGTCCTTATACCAAATAAAATTGGTGGATGTCCAACCGTTTCAAGATGTTGCAAATGGTCAGGAACCAATGGTACTGAAGCTGGCTTGAAGGAATTAGTGAAACACAGGACTCTAGGAACTGATGGAATACCAATAGAGATGTTTCAACAAACTGATACAGCACTGGTGGTGCTAAAGATATTTGGAAAACAGCTACTTGGACAACTGATATGAAGAGATACATATCTGTGCCTATTTCCAAGATCTTAAGGGAATCCAAACAAATGTGGAAATTATTGAACAATATCATTAATATTACATACAAGTAAAATTTTGCTAAATATCATTCAAAAGTGACTGCAGCAGTATGACCAGGAATTGCCAGAAAATCAAGTTGGATTCTGATGAGGGCGAATAACCAGGGACATCATTGTTGATGTCAGATGGATATTGGCTGAAAGCAGAGATTATCAAAAAGATGTCTATGTTTTATTGACTCTGCAGAGGCATTTGACTATCACAAAAATTATGAATATCATTGTGATTCTGGTTTGGTGTTACAGGTTTTGTGAGTGTGATTGGGTAAGGACATTTATATGTACTCTGGCGTGCAAAAGCCACACCTCTAAGTGCCATTCATTAGAACACGTTACTGGAAAATTGTGCCAACTATTTTGTTTCCTAACACTCAACCACATCTTTTACTTGTTTGTGTAGTTTGAAAGCTATGCAACGTGCTTGATATTCTGCTTTATTTGCATGCCTAGGAAAATATTTTGCCTCTAATAAAACACTACAGTGTTTCTAGTCCTTATACATGCTTGAGCTTCCAAGTTTCAAACTCCATTCACAAATCTCTATAGCTTTAAATATTTAAGCTGTATAGCATGAAGTTGTATTTGCCATCTCATTGCATCCTTTCTTTTGGTACTCCATGGCTGCTGATTCTTTTCTAAGCCTAGTGTCCTATCTTCATTTTCCTGAGAACTCACATAAATTGAACCATAATTGTTCTCCAATATGCTTGTCCTATTTAAAAAAATGACAATCAGTTATGATGTATGTTTTAATAAAATGAGCTTTTAAAGTCAGCTAAGAATCACATTTGGTAGTGCAATGATGATGTTTAATTTTTAAAAGAGCCACAAACTGATGTCAGAATTCTCAAGCATGGTGTCACTCATAGAAACAACTTGCTTGGTGAATACCATTAAAGATTGTATAAAGAATGTTCTGCTAATCCTTTATAAATAGCCCTCTGACCCTAATTTTTTCTTGTTTCATATTCTAAATTCCATACAATCATAGTACATACAACTACAAAATTAAAGAAACTCAATTTATTTCAATGTTATCTTTTTTAACCAATGTGAAAACCATGGTTCAGAAAGGCAAGGAGAAATGTGCAATAGTGATCTTTACTGGCAAGTTAGGCCTGATAGCTAAGTGCCACAATTCTTGGCCTTAGTTCAATAGGTGAATTGAAATTAAACATATGTTGGTAGATTAGGAAATTTCTTCTACCATCTTATTCATCTGTTCTTTTGTTTATCTGTTTCATAGTTTATTACTCTGCCATCATAACTGCATACAACGTGGAACCAGCTAATATGTATGCTCAGCTACTTCTGTTTTGAAGAAAAGCACAAAATAATTGACCATACAAAGTGTACAGATGATTTTTAAACTTTACATATTTATTCAATTTGTTTTCCTTTCCAGTTTATTAAGAGTAAAGTGTAATTAGCTGCTTATGTTTTCCCATATTAATAGTGCTTTGCAGCCTACAAAATGAATAGAATTATTAATAGTAAATAACTGCTCCATTTTAATCTACCTCAATTAGAATAATTTAGATTCAACTGCTAGAGGAGTAGCACACACCTGTAGTCCCAATGACTTGGGAGGCAGAGACAGGAAGATTATGAGTTCAAGGACAAAGGCATCTTGTGCAGCTTAGCAAGAACCTAAGTCAGGATAAAATATGTAAAATAGTCTGGGGATGCATTCAAGTGGCACAGCACTTGCAAAGTATGTGCAAGGACCTGGGTTTAACCCCCAAGTACTAAAAAGAAGAAGCAGGAGGAGGAGGAAAAGGAGAGGAGGAGGAGGAGG
>VMDO01023504.1:0-31485 GCA_007922755.1 Pedetes capensis | reverse complement strand
TGTGTGTGTGTGTGTGTGTGTGTGTGTGTGTGTGTGTGTACATATGCTTGCACACATACACATACACACATAGGCTTGCAGCCATACTACACTGGCATCTGATCTCAGAAGCTAAGCAGGGTCGGGCCTGGTTAGTACTTGGATGGGAGGCTGCTTGGGAACACCAGGTGCCGTAGGCTTGGGAGAAGGATCCAACAACCCATTCCCAAAAAAGCAAGCAGTCACTGAAAACCCTATGAATAGCAGAGAAGCACTGACATATTGCTGGGCATTGCACAGTGTTGAGCAGTGTTTCATCTGTTGTACATAGGGTTGCTATAAGTCGGACCCAACTTGACAGCACCTATCAACAGTGTGTACATATATTTATATATTAGTGTTGCCTTCCTGGGCCTGGGTTCAAGGTTACCTGAAATTCAAATCCTGGACATGGATATTAGCGTGGATAGGGGACAAAGTACAGGCAGAGCTCCAGGAGAGGCCTTCTAGGTTTAGTCCAAGGAGCATGAAGGAGGTCTCCCAATCATCAGAGACAATGGGGGGAAATCTATCACTTCTCTTCTCTTCTCTTCTCTTCTCTTCTCTTCTCCTTTCTCTTCTCTTCCATCCCCTCCCTCTTCCTTCCCTTTCTTTTCCTTCCCTTCTGTTCCCTTCCCTCCCCTTACTCTTCCTTTCCCTTCTTTTCTCTCTTCTCTCTTCTGTTTTCCTGTGCCCTCATCCTCAGGCAATCCTATGGCAATGGCAATGACAGCACTGACATACAGTGTCCTAACTGAGGAAGGAGAAATATTTCCTCTCAATTAGGAGGAATTTGATTTTACTTCCTTGCCAACAGGTCTCAGATGTGGTAGAGTTAGTGGAATAGTATGGCAGAGCAGGGCAATTAAACTCCAGCTCTTTGGCCATAGGACTGAAAAGGAAATCTATAGGAAATTGGAAACTATCATGTATATTATAAAAAGGGAGAAGCTTAGAAAAGTAACCCTCCGAAAGTCCTTAGGTCCACTTCTCAGCTACCATGCATAAACATGATCCTAAACAACATATCAAAGACTTTGAGATGTGAATTAAAGAATAGATCATCACCTAGGTTCCATATTGATTACTGGGTAACACACACATGAAACAGATCTGAATACCACTAAAAATGCTTTGAAAACAAAATGGATATTGAAACTACAACTAAGAGATGGGCAGTTGGAATTTATGGCTTGTTGATAAATTTGTGGGCCATTTGCTAAAATGAAACAAAAATATTAACATTATCCATAGAATTTAAATAAGACCCAGAATCTCATAAAGTATTGTTTAACCTTATATGATAAAATCCATGATTACTTGGAAACCCAAGAACCTTGAAAATCTGAAGTCATTGGGAACAGTTAATCAATAAAAGATAATGCTGAGATGACACTGATGAAATAATCTGATAAGGTCTTTAAAGGAAGTAAAGGTGAATGCTTTTGCAATGAATTGAATGACAGAATATTACAGCAAAGTATAGAAACTATAAATAAGAGTCAAATGGAAATTTGAGAACTGAAAGACACAATAATCAAAATAGATACCCTATCAAATGGTTTCAATAATAGAATGAGGATGGAAAAGGAAAGAGTTAGTGAATTCTGAGAACAGAAATTAGGTAACTGAGAGAAAAAATTAAAAATAAAATGAACAGTATCTGAGAGTCTCTCCCAAAATGTCTTATTGTGTGATCAGTTTCCCAGAAGGAAGAGAAAAATTGAGGTGCAAAAAATGCTGGATGAAAAATACCCATAAAAGTCTTCAAATTTGGAAAAATTTCTACACAGTCCCCATATATTAATGGAACTCAGAGAAAACCCCATAAGACAAACTCAAAGAAATTCATGCTTAATGCTATGGTTTGAATGCACCTCCAAACTTTATGTATTGGAAGCTTGGTCCCTGGAGCAGTGACAGTGAGTTGTAAGGACTTATGAGAAGAGATTAGGTAACAAAGGCTCTGCCTATGCAATGCATTAGTGTCATTGAGTGAAGAGAAGTGAAGAGAAGTGAAAAGAAGAGGTGGGTTTGTTATAAAAGTTCACCCCTTGCTTCTCTCTTGCACCTTTTTCTTTTGCCTTGATCATGGGATGATGCAATGTGAAAGCCCTCACCAGATGCTGACATCTTGATAAAGGACTTCCTGGTTTCCAGAACCATAGCCAAATGATCTTCTACCGTTGTAAGTCACCCATTTTGTGGTTGCTCTGGTTTGGATGGTGTTAGTTCACCCATAGGTTCAGATGTATGAAGCGTGATCCTCAGTGTGATGGTGGGAGGTGGTGGACCTTTGAGAGTTGGAGCCCCTTGAGAGGTCCTCAGGTCATGGAGGGTGCACATTTGAAAGGGATTAAGGTATTTCTCAGATACTCTGGTGAGTTCTTAAAAGGAAATCTGGCCCCATGAGGTCTCTCTTTCTGGCTTCCTGTTTGGCAATGTGATCCTATACATGTTTCCACTGTGATTCCCTCTGCCATTTCCCACAGGGCCCTTTCCAGAGGCAGCATTGTAATTTTTGGATTTTCAGCTTCCAAAACTATGAGCTAAGTAAACTCCTTTGTCTTTAGACATAGTCTACCTCAGATATTTCATTATAGCAATGAAAGGTGGACTAGTAAGAGTGGTGTTCTCTTAAAGCAACGCAAAACAAACTAAAACAGCTAGACACATCAAAGACAAACTGCTAAAATCTAAAGACAAAGAAAAACATCATACAAGCAGCTGTTGTTGTTGTTAGGTGCCATCAAGTCGGTATCTGACTCGTAGCGACCCTCTATACAACAAGGAAAACACGATTGTCAGTGCTTCTCTGCTGTTCATAGGGTTTTCAATGGCAGATTGGTTTTTGGGAGGGGGTTGCCAGGTCCTTCTCCCAAGCCTACAGCTTCTGGTGTTCCCAGGCGGTCTCCCATCCAGGTACTAACCAGGCCCGACCCTGCTTAGCTTCTGAGATCTGACGGGATCAGATGCCACAGGGCTACCGCTGCCGGCATTACAAGCAGCTAGAGAAACTGAATTCATTGCTTATAAAAGAACTATGACTGTCATGACTGTACATTTCTCATAGAAACCAAGAAGATCAGAAGAAAGTGGAACAATATTTTTAAAGCACTGAAAATAAAGAAATGCCAACCCACAATTCTATTTCTAGTGAAAACATCAAACATCTTTTAAAAATGAAGGTTAAATAAGGACTTGAGATGCAGAGAAATGAAAGTAACTCATTGCCAGTAGACCTGCTCTGAAAGGATGGCTACAGGAGCTTTTTCATGCAGAAGGGAAATGTTATAGGAAGGAAACTTGGGACATCAGGAATAAGTGACATCCTTTAACTCCATGTTATATAGAGTTAGAAAAACTGGAGCAGTTTTCCTTTCTTATGCTCTCCTTATTCTACCAATGCCTATTTATAATTAGTTATAACCTTTTTTGGTGTGTGTGTGTGTGTGTGCACATGTATGTGTGCATGCACATCTGTGTGTATGCATGTGCTAGGGATCAAATCCATGACTTCCCATATGGTAGGCAAGAACTCTACCATTGAGCTTGAACCCCAGCCCCTACCTATACCCTGACTTACACATTTTAAAGCTTATAAATTTGCAAATTATTCAGGCTTACTTTTATATTTTAATAAAATTAATGCTAACCAGCAATACTTTCATGCCATGAATTCTTCTTTCCTCAGGTTCTTTTGAGTGTAGTACTTGTTTGACAAGAATATCCCAACAAGTACATTTTTATTCCTCAAGAGGGGCTGTCCATAATCTTTTATGGCTCACAGGTTTTGGTATTAAATGTTCCTGTGAAGAAATAGGAGGGCACTTTAGTTTTCCTCTGTGGTAAGTGAATTGCTTTTTCTGACTGAATGCTCATATAGTTTCATTTTTATTGTTGAAATTAGGCAACCTCACTAGAATATATCATGTTGATGGCTGGAACAAGTTGCAAGTTGCTTTTCCCTGGAACATGGTGTGTCCTTTTTTTTTTTTTTTTTTTGTGGTACTCATAGATTGAACCCAGGCTCTCACACATACTTTGCAAGTGCTCTCCCACTGGGCTTCACCTCCAGCCCATTTTTTAATTTTTTGAGGCAGGGTCTTGCTAGGTTACATAGGTTGCCTCTTGTCTCAAACCTGTAATCCTCCTGGCTCTGCCTCTTGAGTCACTGGGATTACAGTTGTGTACAACCATGTCCAGCTTGGTGTGGCCTTTTGATTCTCAAATTTAGATCTTCCTATCTTCCTTTACTTCAGAAACATTTTCTTCAACTTAATTTTTGAATATTATTTTTCAGTTGATTTATTTGACTCCCTTGGTTAATCAAGCTTTTGTTAGGTTGCTATCTCTTCTTTATCTATCTTTCTAATTCTCTTTGTTTATTCATTCTTTGGCACATAAATTTTCAATTTTTTTTAGTTTTTGGTATTGAACCCAGAGCCTCATGCATGCTAGGCAAGTGATCTGCTACTGAGTGAGTTACATCGTCAGCTCCTTAGTTCATTTTACAAAATAGTATCTACTATAATTTTCATGTTTCTATATCATATTTATTTTTGTGATGTTCATTTTGTTAACTTTGATTTCTTTTGTGAATTCTACTAGTTACCTTTATCATTTATTCTTTAATTTTGTGTACATTCTCAAGGTTCTCCTTTCAGATAGTTCTTTTCATTCTTTAATTTCTTGAGCGTGTAGAAAACTAAGGTTTTGTTCCTGTTTCATGTGGTAATTCTTCTGATTATATACTTTTAAATTTTTTCAGTATGTTCAAAACCAATTATATAAGTGGTAAAATATACAAGCTGTGATATCATGGCTGCTTGGAAATTCTTCATGCAATTCTGAGAGTGAATGACTAGGCAGGAGAGAGAGAAATGTAACATCAATAATAGGGATATTCTATGAGATGATGGGAGGGAGGCAGGGTCATCACTCCACTGTGTAAGGTGGGGATGGGTGCTAGGATGTGACATCCTAGGTTGGTAGGGAAAAGAGCCTGAAAGTGAACAGCAGAATAGGGCTGGTCTAACTGTTAAAATTCACTACCCTACCTTACCCAATGGGCTGGGATTTAGCTCAGTTGGTAGAGTGCCACTCTGCAGTCTCTGAGGTCCCGAGTTCTATTCCTAGCACCACAAAAAATGGGAGAAAGATGTGTCAATCCACTCCTGAGGCAATCCCAAAAACAACCATTGAAAACCCTATAAGGGTCTCTATGAGTCAGACACGACTCAATGGCACCTAACAACAACACCTTACCCAAAGAAACTCATCTACACAAGAAAAGCTCCCAGGAACCATGTACACACTACCATCAAGTATACCTTCACTTTAAATGGTGAAATTACTTTACTTTGGCTAAATGAACACTTATACCACTCTGAAAACTTTCTGAGTATATCATTTCTTCTAGTATCCACATTTAAAAATCATATTAAAAATCAAACAATAAAAAGTATGGATAGTTAAATTGAAAACCAGGCTTTATCTTCTTCCAATCCAACCAAGGCAACCAAAATTACTCTACTCAGTGAAGCTATCTTTTAAAACAGGTGGTGAGTTCCAGACATTCCGTGATATTAACTTGTTTAAATGATTTGCGGCCACCAAGCCAGAATTGCAGAGACTTCTCAATGAAACACTGCATATAGGAGAGATAAGACAACCTCAAATACAAGCACAAACTTCTTCTATATATCCTATATTTTTCCTAATACCTACCTAAATTTAAATTTTTAAAATTTTAATTGTACATATTTAATGGGTGCACTGTAATAATTTGATATATGTACACAAAGTATAACTATCAATGGATAATGATCAAATAAAAAATCAGAGCAGTTGGCATTTCTGTTTTATAGGTTTTTTTTAATTGCTGGGAATCAAACCCAGGGCATTGCTCATGCTAGACAGTAAGCTACATGCCCAGACTCTGACATAGTCTTTAATGTTGTATTGAGCTTAATTTTTAATCTGTTTGTAAACAGCTAGCTTGTTATTCCAACATTGTTTATTGGAGTGCTGGTCCTTTCTCTCAGATTTGATATATGACCTGGTTTATATTTTCATATTGATCTATTTCTCAATTCTTGGTTCAATGCCACACTGTTCCTAATATTTAGAATGCTCAGGCAAGTTCTTCCTTATAATTCCTCTCTTTGAAATTGCACAGGCCATATCATTTCATTTCATTTCATTTCATTTCATGATATCCTTTTAGACTTTTGATTAGGAATTTTATCAAATTTACATATAAATTTGGAGAGAATTTTTATATTTTATTGTTGAATCTTCTTATCTAGAAACATAGTTTGTCCCTTTATTAATTTAGAGTTTTGAAATTTTCACCTGCAAAATTTTAAAGCATTCTTTTTTATAATACAAATCTTATCATAAATGTATTTCTTAAGGATCTCTTATTGGGTTTAATTATGAATATATTATAATTTTCTCTGCAGTTATTGTAGGGTCTTTGAATACATTCTAATTGGTTATTTCAAGTACTTAGAAAAACTACCTTTAATTCTTTTGGGTTGATTTTGTATCCACCTAACAAAATCTTATGTTATTCCAAATATTTATTAGTAGAGTCTCTTGGATATTCTAGATGGATAGTCAGAGGATTCTTTGATTTTTCTCTTTTTTTGTTTATTTATTTATTCAGTTATTTTTGGTGCTGGGGATTGAACCCAATGCCTTGTGCCCGCTAAGCATGCACTCTACCACTGAGTTGCACCCCTAACTCCTAGATGGACACTCACATTGATAACAATAATAGTTTTGTCTTTTCTTCCCCAGTATTTACACCAGTTTTTTTTACCTAATATTTAAGTTTTTTTCATTTTCCTGTAATAGCTATTTTTGAGTTTAGACAGTCTCTTTCATGAAGTCAGATTATTAAATACTTAGTGTTTCCTCTTTGCACTTATTTGTGGTTGAGCATGTAGGTGGAACAGTTTTTTTTTTTTTTTAATTGCTTTGGGAATGTGTTTTCTCAGCCCAGATAAAGATCCCTGTTTGGCAATTGGTGCAAATTCTCCTTTCCTCTAGTGATTTTATAGGAGGGTAGAAGTGTGACTAAGAAGGTGTGAATGTGACTTGAGTCGCCTGGAAATGAGGCACCTGTGCCTTGTAGGTGAGGGATTTGCTCCCTTTCTTTTGTTCAGTAGCCACCTTATAGTAGTGTCCAGTGTCAGACCCCTTGGGAGGGGCCACTCATAATCCTGATCTGGAGATGAACACAAGATTTGGGATGGCTATCTAATTGGTGCCATTCTTAATTAATTATTCACAACATTGTCTCAACTTTCCTTCTTCCTGCTTGTAATAACTTTGTGGATTTATTCTGGAGTTTTGCTAGGAAAATACACTATCTTGGTATTCTTTATTTATCTACTGAGAAGACAATCTGGAATGAAATCTGAAGCTCTCACTGGCTCATAGATTGTATTTGTCTACACTATTTTGGTTTATTTTATTTGTCTATTTGAGAGGGGTTCCTCAGGAATTTTGGGATATGTTACCAGTCTGTCACTTGTTAAAAAACAAGCAAAAACAAAAAACCCCATTGTTTTGGCTTGCTCATCAATCTTGTTTCCAGTGTTGTTATGAATTTGCTAATTTATTTCCTTTGTATCTGTTTTATTTATGCACACTCTTCATGTTATATATTATTTATTTATTTTTGCAGTAGTGGGGGTTGAACCCAAGGCTTCATGCATGATAAGCATGTGCTCTACCACTGAGCTGCATCCCTAATCCTTTTGTTTAAATTTTGAGACAAGGTTTCACTAAACTGCTCAGGTTGCCTCTATCCTTGAGCCTGCTTTGGCCTCAGCTGCTCTTAACCTCCAGAGTCTCTGGGATTACAGATTTGTGCCATAATGCCTGGCTTATATTTTTTGATCAGTTCTTATTTTTGATTAGGGATGATGCCATCCAACACTGTTAATTTGCTTAATAATTGAGTGGACAGGGTATTAGGAATAACTAGAGGCAGCATCTTAACACTTTAAATTTTATGTACATATATATATATGTATATATGTATAAAATTTTTTGAGGCTCATTGTATAACATGTAGAGCATATGGAAAAATAAGAGGAGAAAAAGCATCCATCATAATAAAATCATAGCAAACTGCTAATATTTAGATATATTAATTTTCAGTCTTCCCCTAATACATACTTTAATATACTTGTGATTATGTTTTCTATACCATGTTCTGTTTATTTTTTCTATGACCTCTTCAATGTTTCCTGTATCATTAGAAACACTCATGAAAATCCTTACTATAGGAGCCAGTGGGCGTGTTGGCATATGCCCATAAATCCCAGCTACCTGGGAGACTGAAACAGGAGGATCACTTTTGGCCAGGAGTTCAAGCCCAGCCTGTGCAATTTAGCAAGACCTCATCTAAAAAAATCTGTATTTTAATAATATTGTAAGATATAAACAAATACATTCTCCCAGGGTAATATTTACTTGCGTTGGGTCATTTGGATTAGTTTGGTATTTGACTCTTTATTAATATTTTAATTTTACATGTTATTGGGGTACAGAGTACTATGTCAGTTGATATATTCATTATGCAACTTTCAAATGAGTATTCTTAACACTTCCATCACCTTAAACATTTTACAGGACAAAACAAACAGAAAAAAGGAAAAAAGTATGAGTTATGGGATTTTGATTAACATGAAATAGTGTATACCATCTTGGGTTACACCTTGACTTTTATTTTTTCTTTTTCTGTACTTTCATAGAGTTGCATCCTGTATTTTGTGATTTTTCTCTCCTTCTTTTCCCATGGTGTTCCCTATCCCCTTCTCTCTTCCCCATCAACCATTCCCCTCAAGTAGTTCCCTCCTTGCTCATATTAGGTCAACTTGTATTTTCCATTCTTATGTTAAGTATGGTTGTACACTTATCTTTGTAGTAGATATGCATGTATGTATAATTTTTTCCTTTTAAGGGAGATTTAACTCTGGTATATGACCGAGAACATGCAATATTTCTCTTTTTCAGCCTGGGTTATTTTGCTTAAAATGATTCTTTCCAGTTACATGTACTTTGCTGCAAGTGACATAATTTAATTCTTCTTTACTGCTGAATAATATTCCATAGTGTAAATATGACACAATTTTTAAATCCAGTCCTCTGTTGATGGATATCTGAGTTGATGCCATATCCTTGCTTTTGTAAAGAATGTTGCATTAAATGTGGAACTGCAAGTGTCCCGGTAGTATAACTTATCTTCCTTTGGATATATTCCTAGAAGTGATATGGTTCTTTTGTTTTTAAGAAGGACATTTTATTTAATATTTATTGTTTATTATTTCACAATAAAATCCATAGTGAAATATATAGACACTAAATGACTAGTTAGATGAATTTTGATAAATGTTTATATGAAACCAGTGATTATCACTTGATGGATTCATGTGTATTATGGTTTTTGGTATGAAATGTTCTCCAAAATGCTCATATGTTAGAGGATTGGTTGCCAGACAAGTTTCTGAACTAATCAATAGATTAATCTGTTGATGGAGCCTGCAGCTGTAGCATTGTGGTCTCCCATCCTGTCAGATCTCGGAAGCTAAGCAGGGTAGGGACTAGTTAGTAGTTGGATGGAAGGCCACCTGGGAACACCAGGTGCTGTAGGCTTGGGAGCTGGACCTGGCAACCCACTCGCCAAAATCAGTCCGCCACTGAAAACCCTATGAATAGCAGAGAAGCACTGACAATAGTGTTTTGCCTGTTGTATGTAGAGTTGCTATGAGTTTGACACCAACCCAACGGCACCTAATAACAACAACAACAGTTTATGGATCCATAACATGATAGCATTATTGGAAGGTGGTGGAAACATTAGGATCTGGGGCCTAGCTGGACGAGGCCAGCTTCCTGGCTGCCATGAGTCGAGCAGCCTCTCTGTCCAAGCTCCCCACCATGATGTTCTGCCTCACCACAGGCCCATAGAATGGGGCTCACAGACCATGGGGTGAGACCTCTGAAACCATGAGCCAAAATCAACCCTTCCTTCCTTAAGTTGTTTATCTTGGATATCTTGTGAAGTGATGAGGAGTGACTAAAAAATATCTCAGAGAATTATGTTTTACTCTTTTGTGTCTTTCAAAGTGATGGTGATGGTTCCAGTCACATAGACTCCAAATCTCCTGAGCCTAAGGTCTCTTTTGCTCTAATTGACGGAGCTCTTATTCATTGTCTTCCTTTCTCTCATGGCTCTCTCTTCTCCTCTGTTGCCATTCCTATTCTCAGGGCCTTACTTCAGCCCACTTCCTTAGACAATTTCCATTAGTTCATACCTTCACATTCTCCCTGCATATATTTGTCTGACCTGTGTTGCTAGGTTAATCACTCTGGGGTATTAGTGTTCAAGTACTGTCACTGGAGATATTTAGGAGACACTTATTTTGGCATTTAGCATTCTCCATACTCTTCCAACTTTATTTCTCTTTATCTCTTTCATCAAATTCATCCAGACAACCACTTGTTGTCCTCATCATATTTAACACATTCTTGATGGTCCTCTGCTTTACTCAAGCTCTTACATTTTCTGTAGTACTTTTTACTTCTCCATGACTTAATTTTCCAAATTTTACATTTCCTTCAAAATCTAGTTTAAATGTAATTTCCTTTACAAAAATTTTCCTTTAATCTCAGCAAAATAATCTTTTCCCTTTCTGATTCATCATGGTACCTTCCTCTCTCTCTCCCTCTCTCTTTTTTCCTTCCTACCCTCCTTCCTTCCTTTCTTCCTTCCTTATTTCCTTTCTTTCAGGAGGATTGAACCTAGTGCCTTGTACACACTCTATAAGTGCTCTACCACTGTGCTGCACCCCCAGCTCCCTTTTAAAATCTCACTACATTTTACTAGATTACATAGGCTGCCTCTGGTCTTGAATATATGATTCTTCTGCCTCTGCCTCCTGAGTTCCTGGGATTACAGGCATGTACCACCATGTCTGGCTTACATTTTTGTTTTGAATATTATTTCTTATCAGGGATTACAATTTATTAACTCTCTTAACTTCCTTATTGGATGGGAATTTCCTTGAGGGAATGTTCTCAAGTTCCAGATTTTCATTTATTTTTTTCAATGACTTGCATATAGAAGCACAGTGAATTATTGTTTATTGACTAATCAAGCTATTTGGTGGAAAGGATGTAAGTTATTAAAAACATTTGTCCTTTGTAAAAAGGTTTACCAATTGAACAGCATGCGTGTTTAAGAAGTTCAAGGACTTTTTAATTTAATGTAATCCCATGGTTATTGCTGCACTATTCACAATAGTCAGGTTATGGAGTCAGCCTAGGTGCCCATCAACAGATGAATGGATAAAGAAAAGATGGTATGTATACATAATGGAGTATTATTTGGCCATAAAAAAACTGAAATTATGTCATTTTTAGGAAAATGGGTGAACGTGATGATCATCATGTTAAGTAAAATAAAAAGACAGAGACAAATGTTGCATGTTTTCTCTGATGTGTAGAATATGGGGTGGGCAGAAGTACATGAAAGTAGAAGGGAGATTATTGTGGATATAGAAGACAGAAAAAGGGTGGGGGACAAAACATTTTGATAGAAGGAATGATACGATCAAAGTATACTATGTGCATATGTGGAAATGTCACAATGAAGCTCTTTACTTTTTATAATTAAAATAATAAATGTTAAAAAAAAGTTCTAGGACTGACACATTTTTGTGCGATATTCTAATTCAACTTCCAAATCACCTCTGGGTCAAAAAGTGGAGCTATTTTGGAGCTCAAAATAGAAACACATAGGTTGGTGGAAAAAATATACCTATTATTGCTGCAAATATATAGAAAATGGAATTAGCTCTTACTTGTAGTACTTCAGCCATGCCTACAGCTAAACTCTCTGTGGCTTTGATCTTTTTTGCCCATGGGTAACCATGTTGAGTAGATATATATTAAAAATCATTAACATCTATCTCTCTGTCAAAATGGGAGATCTTAAGGAATGAGTCCCTTCTCTATGAGGGTCTTATATTTGCACAAGTGAGTACGCACACATGCACACATTTCACATCTCACATAATCATATTGGGAACATAACCATGTGGTCTTTATTTTCAATGCTCTTCTGTACTGCCTTCCACTGTAATCATTTAAATACATAAAACTCTCCCTGGGAAAGGTAGGGCCACTCTGCTACTGGCTGTTGGGTAATCTGTATAAAATGCGTCAACACGCTATAGTGCACTGACATTGTTTTCCTATCCTACTTACTATCAAAGAAAGGGAACAAATGCCCCACAGCAAATAATCTAACTCTTTACCCCTCAGTGGCATTTTAGAGATGGAAAATTTAGCACTGATTAAGAAGGGGTCACAAAAGGAAGACATGGTGTCTTACCCCAAACCTGAGGACTCATCCTGGGGGACCCGAGGTCTGCAGAGGTCCCCACCTCCTGCCCACACTCCTGCTCTCCACCTGCCCTGTTCATCTGAATAAATTAGCCTCATGGAGAGGGACATGACAGCAAAAAGTGCAGCTGCAAGGTAGTGTGACTGCTGCAGCTCAGTACGGGGTTGCCAGGGAAGCAGTTAAAAAAAAAAAAAGAGGGGAGGAGAATTGTGAAGGCTTGGCTCCTTGTGAAATTCGCCTGTCAGAACAGATGATGCATTTGGGTACAACATGTGCCCAGTGTCTCCTGGCAGTTCCTCCCTCATTTTCAAGGCTTTCTTAATTTCCCTGCAACTTACCCTTTTAATGGGTTTTTCCCTTCATATTTCTCCATTGAGTATTAATCCAGAGTGGTGAGAGCTTATTTTGAAAATGTCTGTTCAGGACTATTCAATTGAGAATCTGGCTACACCATACAGCCAGCCCCTCTAGTCTCTGCTCTCCCTGCGTTTCCTGGTTTTCAGGGCAACATCCAAGCTCTATTCATTTTGTCTGGAACTGCAAAGGTGTTTGATGTTGTTCAACAAGCCCTAGTCAGATTTGCTTTGCAGAGAAGTAGGTTTGTTTTCCTGGAAAGGCCTGGAGAAGAATGTGAATTTTAGAGGTGCAGGAGAGCAATGAAAGCTGAGAAAGAAGTAATAATAGTGTGCTGTTTGTAGGAACTAACAGGTCTCCCAAAGTCTTGGGGGAGTTTTCTGTTTTGAATAATGGATGGACAGTTAAGGCTGGGATGTAGAATATTCACCCAGAAGTGTTTATTGGCAAATGTTGTAGTATGAATTTACATTATAAAGTCTTTGCTTTATGAGCCTTACCACAATCTTGTATGACTGTGTCACCAGAAACACAGAGAAACCAATGGGTCCTAAGAAATGGCATTAAAATGAACTCTGGATCCCTCACTTTAACCTATAAAATTTTCAACATCTAATCTCCCAAAGGCTACAGCCATAACACCCTGTCATGTGATCTTGTCAGATCTCCAAAGCTAAGCAGGGTTGGGCCTGGTTAGCCCTTGGATGGGAGACCTCCTGGGAATACTGGATGCTGTAGACTTGGGAGAAGGACCTGGGAGCCCACTCCCAATAAGTAATCAGCCATCAAAACCCCTATGAATAGCAAGAAACACTGACAATAATTTCAGGCATGCCACAGTGTCAGGTAGTGTTTTGTTCTGTTGTACGTAGGGTTGCTATGAGTTGGACCCAACTCAACAGTACCTAACAAAAACAACAACAACTTTTCCCAAAGGGGAAAAGTCCATCTGTATGGAATTTGGCCTGGTTTTCTCTGAAGTAGTGAATAATAAGGAAGCAGGGACAGACTTGAATGAAAGAAGAATTTGTATATACAGGGAGAGAATGACTATTTAGTTTTGGAGTCTCTGATATAAGAAGTGTTACTCTCTTAGCTTTATTTCATAGCTAAATGATAGTAGAAAGTAGATAAAAGCCCTAATCCAAGTGAAATCTGTTTTCCAATTCCACACTGCAAACCATGAAACAAAGGGGTCTCATCCTTTGCCTTAATAGACTGTGCTATATAAGTAGAACAGAGACAACAAAATTCCAATTAAAAAAGTATTGATTGCTCATAAATTAATGTCACCCATTCAGAATCAATGGCCACTGAGCTTCTTTCAGTGATTTTTATTGGGAGCTCTCTCAGTCTTTGTACTTTGCTTATTAAATGATACGCTGTAATTGTGTGCCTATTCAACATGGGCAATTCTTTTGCTATTAACATATAGTTAGCACTATCAGTCATTGCAAATGAAAGTCAGTGGAATTTAATAAACTCAAATGCCTTCCCTCACCTGCTTTCCAGAGATAATTTATGTGTTCCTCATTCTCCTAAGCCCAAAGCAGATAAACACCTTTAGTGAAGACGAACCAAGAAAAACAGAAATTCTCTGGAATAGCAAAAACAAAAACAAAAACAACATCACAACAAAAACACAACCAACTAAGCAAATAAAAAAACAAAGAAAGAGGCTGGTGGTATATCTCAGAGGTAGACCACATTTTTAGCAAGTGAGGCCCTGGGTTTAATCCCCAACACCCTATCCCCCCAAAAGGAAACAAAAACAAAACAACCCTCCAAACAATCCCTCCAGCAAAGGGACCCCCTCACTAAACCAAGCCAAAACAAAAATCTCAGGGAAATGAAGCATAACGGTGTCATAGGGAAGCTACTCCTGAAGCCATAGGGAACGGCATCTCATTGTGGGGCAAAATCATGATCAAATGTACTCAGGGATACTGAACACTGTGCCTCTGTGAAGGGGCCCAGAGAGTTCTCCAGAACACCATGCTAATTAAGTCTGAAAGAGAGGCATCTTGGGAAGCTACCAGGTGTCAGGCTGAGGTCTGGCAATAGAAGAAGGGGAGCTGGGTAAGCTCAAGGAACACACATTTCAGGAGACAGATGTGATCACTGTGTGAGGCTTGGGTCAAATTTATCTTCCAGTTCAATGGCTGGCTGGGGACTGTGAAGTAACCTGTGGCCAATCAAGATATTCTTGTGACAAATGTCAATCTTTCAGACTCCTGGGATTTCATCGCACTTCTTTCTATTGATGCCTCAGCCTGAGTCCATTAAGGATAAGCCATTGAGCAAATTCTGCCTACTCTGACACTTCTATTCTGAAGAGAATTGTTCATTCATTTAACCCATGTCTACTTTCTGCATTAGGGGCTCCTTGTTTGCCAGGTGGGAGTGGGAGAGAGCAAAATATGAAAAAAAAAAGTGTATCAAATGGAAACATGCCTCAAGGGCCAGGACTGATGTTGTAAGAACCAGGATACTCATGCTCTAATCCCACCTGTAACACAAATTGGTTGGAAGTCACTTAATTTCTCTTAAATATTTGTTTGCTTCTTTATAAGGGAAACTTGTTCTGATATAGGCTCCAAAATAATATCCTCCAACTGTTTTTCTCATTTACTGAAATCCACCAAAACAACTGCTAAAAAATGTGCGACCCTATGTTTTAAGTTGACATGTCATAAATTTAATTAGTTACAAAGGACACAAGTACAAAGGATAGAAGTTCAAAGGGTGTATTTTGTATATTGCACAACAGTTTTAAGTAGGTGCTTATCAAAACCTTCGATTTAGCTCATTCAGCTATAATACATGGAGTCAGCTCATTGGCTTATAGTATGTATTGCCATATCACCTAATTAAGAAATCTAGTTGTTACTATCAAATCTCAGCCAAATCTGACTTTTTTCATCAGAAAGAAGTCTGATTTTATTGTATACTTTGAATAAATACAATTCTGGATGCAGTGGCACACACCTGTTATCCCAGTGGCTTGGGAGGCAGAGGCAGGAGGATGGGAAATTCAAGGTCAGAGGCAGCCTGCATAGCTTAAAGAGATCCAATCTCAAAATAAAAAATAAAAAAGGGGCTAGTGGGGCAGCTCAGTAGTAGAGTGCTTGCAAACTATGAATGAGGCCCTGGGTTCAATCCCCCAGTGCCACAATAAGTAAAGAAACACATAAATAAATACATTCACATGTGCCCTGCTGACAACCATCTAATTCTAGGTTAAACACTCAGAATGAGCCAGCTATTGCAACAGGAAGCCTTACCACAAGTATTTCTTCAACATTTCTTAAATCATACTTAAAGGACTTGTCCCTAAGAGCAAGGTATTCTCCAATTGTTGGTTTGTTCGGTGGCTCAGAGGTTTGTGAACCCTGGGACAAGCCACCATGGTAAATCAAAGAATGAGTGAGAGGTGTGCAGTTCTTTTGTAAAGTGGGAGAAGAGTGAGGATGCAGTGGAGGGGGCATCTATTTTGCCTCTAGGAATGCTGTCTTCTATTGGCCATACTTTTATTCTATCCTCTGTCCTCAGTCATGTTGCTTCTGTCATTCTCATCTCACTTCTTGTGGGATATTGCTTTGTCTAAGCTTCCAGGAGCCATCCTAGCAGCATCTAAGCCTGTTTCCAGGATCTTTGCCAGAGTATTAAATGTGTATTCTGCTAGAGTGCTTCTATGCCGATAAACGCTCCCTAGTGTGAATGTGCCTGCAGCTGTAGCACTGTGGTGTCTGATCCTGTCAGATCTCAGAAGCTAAGCAGGGTTGGACTTGGTTAGTACTTGGATGGAAGACTGCCTGGCAACACCAGGTACCGTAGGCTTGGGAGAAGGACCTGGCAACCCACTCCTAAAAATCAATCTGCCATTGAAAACCCTGTGAATAGCAGAGAAGCACTGACAATAGTGTTTTGCCTGTGGTACATAGGGTTGCTGTGAGTCAGACACCGACTACTCAAGGGTACCTAACAACAACAAGTGCGAATGTACTTCCCTTCCTTTCCCCTTACATCTAGCACTCTCTCAGGATCTCTATTTGTGGGCATACTCTCTAGTTCCTACCACTGTGTGTCAGCCAGATCCTGGGACACCACAGGTGCTTTCACTTTGGGTTGAGTTGGTCCTTAATCACCCTTAGGTAGTCATTATGTCTTTCATGATCCAGTGGTGCTTGGCCACCAAATTACATCTTTATCCTTCCCCTCTTAGATCCCTCCAGAGCCAGATATACTGCAGGAGATAGTGCTTTCCCTCCCACTGGTATACCATCCCAGTGTGCTGCCAATCTGTCAAAGAAAGTTTAGCAATTGCTCTACAAGGGGATGTCAGGCTCCACCTACTACTAGCAGTGGGTCCAGGTGATCCAGTTCCAAACTCCCTACTTAGGACCTTTATCCCAGGACATCAACTCAGTTAGATTGGGGTTCCTTGGGATGAGATTCTGAGATAAGGAGTTGTTGTTGTTGTTAGGTGCCATTGAGTTGGGTCCGACTCATGGCAACACTCAGGGTTTTCAATGACTAATTGTTTCAGGATTGCTTTGGGAATGGATTGCCACATCCTTCTCCCATTTTTACGGTGCTGGGGACCCAACCAGGGTCCTCAGAGAGTGCATCACAGCACTCTACCAGCTGACCTAAACCCCAGCCCAAGGAATTGTAGACAGAAGTAAAGATTTATTGGAGAGTGTTCTTGAAAGATACATTGGAAAGGAAGTTAAGGTCCCGAGACAGAAAAGACTGAGAAACTGAACTCTAGGTCAGTTTCAAGTGAGGGTTCAAAAAGCCTAGAGATGGAATGGACTTTCAGTTTCTCCTAAATGAAGGCAAAGAGGATAGGCCTTTATAACCCCTCACAGCTGGTCATTAGCCTTCAGACCATCCTCCTCAGGGGGTGAAACCTTAAGCCAGAGGGTTCTCTGTGGCAGAAAAAATTCCCAGTGTGATATGCAGCTATGAGCCCTCAGCAATTGGGAGTTGGATGTATCCACCCTCAGAAGACGACCTGGGTAGAGTATAACAGCCATATTGCAGCCCAACTTTCCCTCCAGCTGAGATTGCCAGAAGATGAGCTAGCATCTCCTCTGAACATGTTTTCTTCTCTTACATGTTGATTTTCAGTATGTAGAATACATATTTCTAATGCACTAACAAAGAGATTCCAACAGTAGTCTAATCAATGGTAAAACTGAGCAGTTAAATAAATATCAAAAGTTTGGATAGTTTTAGCTACATTTAGTTTAGTTTTATGCTCATTATTTGGCATCGTTCCTGTTATTCCTAAGAGTGTTTCAGAATATGCTCTTTTAATTTCCATTCTCTGCCATTTTTACTTCATTTGTTCCACCACATTTACTTTTCTGCAGTCAGCTGAAACTATAAATAGATGCAGAACTCAGAAATCTACCCTAAATGTTATCCCAAGCATGGGATA
The DNA here is from genome assembly GCA_007922755.1 of Pedetes capensis. NCBI lineage: Eukaryota > Metazoa > Chordata > Mammalia > Rodentia > Pedetidae > Pedetes > Pedetes capensis. Next base: position 13,234 of record VMDO01023504.1, on the reverse strand, counting down.
GTGATTTCAAACACTATAGCGACTTCCATATTGCATTTTCTTTCCTTTATAGTCCTGTTGAGGCTTGCCTGATTTGGTTTTTAGGAAAGGGTCTTGGTGGGAAATTTTAGCTATTATTGCACTAGAGAACTTTGAAACAAAAGCTAACATCCACTTTCAAGCAAATGTTGTTGTTGTTGTTAGGTGATGTCTAGTTGAGTCCAACTCATAGAGACCCTCGTAGGGTTTTCAATGTCTGATTACTTATAGATTGGATTGCTACATCGTTCTCCCATGTTTGTGGTGCTGGTGATTGAACCCAGGTCCTCAGAGAGTGCAGTGTGGCACTCTACCAAATGAGCTAAACCCCAGGCCCATCAAACAAGTTATTGTTGTTTCTAGGTGCCATTGAGTTGAGTCTGACTCATAGCGACCCTCATCGGGTTTTCATTGGCTGATTTTATTCTGGATTGCTTCAGGAGTGGATTGCCACATCCTTCTCCCATTTTTTGCGGTGCTGGGTATTGAACCTGGGTCCTCAGAGAGTTCAGAGCAGTGCTCTACCAACAGGGCTAAACCCCAGCCCCCTTTCAAGCAAATAGTCTAAAAGAACAGAGAAGCTGTTAAGTTTTGGCTAAAATGGAAGTTTTAGTTGAACTACCTTGGTTTTGTTCTGCTAATTGGTTTTGAAGTTTTATTAATATTATATTATTTTTTCATCCCTTCAAAATTACATAAAGATCATAGTCTCCTATGAACTTTTATTTTTAATATACTATTTTTTCTATCATGGAAAGAACATTATTTTTCTGCTCAAAGCTAATGAGTCTGATATTGTTTATGATACAGACATTGTTAAGTACTGTAGGCCTGTGTGTTGGTCTATTTTTCATTACTATATTAAAATACATGAGGAAGGTTCACTTTATAAAGAAAAGAGGTTTATTCAGTTCACAGTTCTGAATACTCAAGGGCATGGTGCATCAATTTGGCTGTGATGAGGACTTCATGGTGGATGGCAGGATTGTGTTTGAGGGGGAAAAATCATATAGCAAGTAAGAAACTAGAGACACGATGGCCCCACAGTCCCTCCCAAGGGCTTGTCTCCTTGTTCTAAGGAATTATCACTGTGTCCTACTTCTTAAAGTTTCCAGGATCTCTCAGCACCTTTGTACTAGGGGCCAAGCACCTAAGACTTGAGCCGTTGGGGAAACTCTCAGATCACACCAAACCATTGCAGCCTGGGAATTGCAACTCCCCATCTACTTGTTTCTTCTTGGAAAGAACAGGTTGTTTTTCTTACCTGGGACTTTACTCCCAGCTCAGCCACACCACCCTTTGAAACCTTTGCTCTGCATCCCAAATGCTTCACTGACAGGTTCCCTATTAACAGTGCAGACAGGTCAGAGTCATTGGCATCTATGTGATTAATGAGTTCTGTTACATCAAAAATTACCTGAATATTCATGTCCTAGACTATCTGGGATTCTGGCACCTTCTTGTTCATGGATACAGTAAGAATATCACAGAAACCTATTTTGCTGTAGTGGAAAAACCTCTCAAATCTCACCTTCAGTATTGTAGTTTCAAAACATCCCCCCAACACACAGCTCTAATATTGGATTATTCTATAATAGGTCAAGGATTCTCTGAACTTCTCAACAACATAAAATGATTCTCAAATATCCCACAAAGAAACTAAAGCATCAAGAGGTTAGTCAACGAGTCTTAAAAGATACTCTTAAATTCATCTCCAGAGCACTGGGCAAGATCATGGAGGAAGACAAAATTTCCTTATTCTAAGTTTTCAATTCTAGATGAGAATATTTATAATCGTAAGCTTTAAACTCATGGAAAATGGCTATCACATGTCTCCTAGGAATGTCTGTGTTCTCTTTGCACAGGGATGCCTACTTTTAAAAGAGAGATTTATGTAGGCTGGAGCACAGCTGCCTCTCTCCCATTAAACCAAGACTCTCACAGCCAGAGAATGTAGACAGCCTTAAAACACAAGAGGGATTGAACACAAGCAATAATTTGGAGGCTATTCTCAAAACACATTGTTATCTGGCTTTCCTGTTTCAATAATTTGTAAGTGGGCTGCCTCCTCTATAAACAGACCAGAAGGAAAGCAGAAAGCCACGTGAGTTATTACATCTCTACTGCCTGGAACTCAGGAGACAATATCAATTTTAATGCACTGAAATGCAGGAGTGTCTTTGGGGGAATCTGTTTCGAACAAGACTATTGGAAAAATCTGAGCTACTTTAAGGAATGTGAAGATAGACTCATTTCATGGCACTTAGCTTGCCTGAATCCTCATGAATGAACATTATGGTTACAAGGCAAATGTTAGCTAATGTTTTCCAGCAAGACTTGGAAATAGAAATATGGACAGATGCTCGCCATAGTCATTTATTTCTCTGTGTCCTGTTATGAGCATGACTTATTTCATCTATGGTTATGGTCAAGTTTTCAGGCTGCGCCTACACTCATCCTTGGGTTCCTATATGTTTGAGTACATCTTGAGTCCTGATAAAGCCCTTCCAAGAGAGTAGTGGGCTTTTCAGTGTAGCATGATTCTATCACTTGTAGTCTGGATGGGCTATTAGACCTTATGCTGGGCCCTAGGAAGAAGGACTATAATGGAATGAAATGTAAAAAAAAAAAAAGTTTTTAAGAATCTTTGCACAGCATTTAATGCATGCTTTGAAGCCTTTATTGCAGAGGACAGCTAGACTTCCTTGGATCTAGCTAGGACAAAAGCTGGCAAGGCCACCAGCTGCACAGTGTGGGCACTTAAACCCTTTGTGTCAGCCTGGGCAGCACTGTCCCCCGTAGGCAAAGCCTGAAGGCTGCCTGGCAGCTTTTCTGTGTTTTCTCTATGATCAGTGATTCTCAACCCAGTACCAATTTTGTCTACCAGAGGCTTCTTGGCAATGTCTAGAGACACTTTTAGTTACCACAAGTGGAACTGGGTTAGTGGGGAGAGTTTTCTTGATGAAGGAATGTACTTGCTTAGATATGCAATTCCTTGCTTTGATGTCATTTCTTCCTACCTATTAGAATGGGAACTTTTCAATGTATGAATCATTTGAGCAAATGCAAATGGGGAACTCTGAAGAGACACAGGTACTCTTAAAAAACTGGGGGAGGGGGAAGCAACATTTGTCAGATCAATGATTTCTTTTACCTGAGATGAGTGATTTATGAAATTTTATGGTCATTGACATCACCATTTTCAGTAGAATTCTTGGTCATTGTTAAGAGGTTTGAATTTCACAGATTGAGCCAATGCTCCTGTAAAGTCACTGATGCTTATTTTTCAGATTGTACTATCTGTTCTAATATTAATTTTTTTGAGGTCCTGGAGAGTTGAATCCATGGTCTTATGCATGCTTTTGCAGGTGTTCTATCACTGAGCCACACCCCCAGACCATTTTTTATTTTTTTATTTTAAGACAAGGTGTAAGTTATATAGGCTGCTTCTGGCCTCAAACTTGAGATCCTACTGCCTCAGCTTCCCCAGTTGCTGAGATTACAGGTGTCTGCCACTGCACGTGGCCTAACATTAAAAATTTAGAGATCTCTTAAATAATGCATGGGATTATCTTGTATACTAATATTACAAGAAAGTTCTTCTATGGTAAACCTTGATTGAAATAATTTTTCTGATTATATGGATCTAAGAAATGTTCTGGCCAGAGATACTACCTGTGTATCATAGAAATATAAATATTGTCTGCATTGGGTAGGAATATCTACAGACTCCTTTTTGTTAAATAGTTGTTGGTCAGCTTCTCCACAAAACAGACTCTACCTAGTGATTTATGTGCAAATGTATTAGGGGAGTGTCCTTGGGACCAATACCTCTGGAAGAATGAAGTGGGGTTGGGCAGAGGGAGAACTTGAACTCTGTTGGAGTTGCAGCCAGAGCCTCAGCTGATCCCATGGGGTGTGATGGAGCTGGGATGCCCTAGATTGAAACAAATAGGGGTGAAAGGGTGGGGGCCTTATACCCTGACTCTGACTGTAATTAGATATGGGCTGACTCAGAGGAAGGTGCAGAACTTTGGGTGAGATGACTCTTTTTAGACATAGGCAATTCCTGGATGGGGGCTCAGCTATAAATTCTTGCCAATCAATGCTTGCAGTAGCCAGGGGAATAACTGTTTGAGTTCTGAAAGGGGCTCATCACAACCCCTACCACAAAAGTTTCTTTGTACTATTGAAAGGCACACTGTGATCACCACAGAATCTAGGTTTTCAAATATAGGTGATGAAGGAAGCCTTATTTTGAGGGAATAAATTATCATTCAAAGCCTGTAAGAATCAAGCCCAATATCCATCATGTTAATTAACATCACCAAGTGATATTGATTAATCCCATAGCAGTGAAATGTTAGATTTATGCCACTTCCAAATGTGACTGTGTAAGATGATGCACACTTCTGCAGATTGGAAACAGTTCTCATCGTTTGTTGTGAGTTAAAGATGGGGGTGAATGCATTGGGGGTGTTTTCTGTACCATAAATATAGTATACCTGATCAAACATGTTTGTTTTTAACGCCCTTCCTTGTTCTGTTCAAGGTCAATTGGGTTATCTGGGGACTAGAGCTAGAAGGCTGTGTTGTAAATGTCCTGTTTGACCTCTACATGGAAAATTTCAACTTTCCACCTCACCTCTGAGCCATCACAGATGTCTCGTAGAAAAGATCTGGTTCACATCTTGGAGGAATCAGATGCTGGGTATTAATAGCATCATGATGGCCCAATTATAGAATCTCATCCACAAGGAGGCAGTATATAGGGGCTAAAAGCATAGACTGCTTGGGTTCACAATATGGTTATTCTATTCTTTTAAGTGGCATCCTGGAAAAATTATTTTCAGTTTTATCTCTAAAATAGGTATAATAAACAGTACCTTCCTCACTTGATTTTTAAAGATTAAGTGACTCATATATGTACATGACAGAGTGTGTCATAGGTGTTTGGTATTATAATGTTCAGAAATGTTTAAGGAGAGCTATAAGAATGAGCTAGCTTTTCTTGTATTAAATTATTGTACCACTTTTTGTTGTTGGAGGCAGAAATTTTGCTGTAAGGAAAAAAATTAATCAAATAATGTTGGTTGTTCTCACAGCCAATATCTTTCAATAACCTTGGAGCTGACATTGGAAGATTTTCCTCAATGCTCTCTACATAGGTCATGAAAAGACTTTAAAAAAATCAGATTCTAGATCTTTTCTGAAGGAGGGTGAGATGGGGAATGTGCTTCGGAGAAAAACTTGTGTGTTTCTCATCTGATATATTATCTCACTTAATCTTCAGAACAATCTTGTGAGGTTGGCACTGTAATTTTCTCCTTCAGATGGAGGAAAACAAGATGACAAGAGGTTATGAACAGAAAAGGGGAGAGTTTTGGACGTGGAGGCCAGGAAGTGCAGCAGCATTGCACTGCCACCCAGGTGGCCCCCTGCCATGTTATCACGGTCTGCCGGTGCATGCAGAATACAGATGGGCTGGAGCCCTTTCCTTGCCATGACTAGCTGCAAAGGTTTTCCTCCTGGGTGACTTTAGACAGCAGAACCGTTAGCTTTGCTTTCTCTGGGGCCATCTGTCTTTGAGTTAGTTATTTATTTCAGCAGAATAAAAAGCGTGAAAACTCCTTTCGCCATGTAATTACTAAATTATTTGGCATATGTTTCCTCAAGAATATAAAACAAAGCCATCCTTGCGAAATGGTGTTTTGTTTTGTTGCTGGTTAAAGATTAAATTACCTAAGCGAGGAAAGGTGTTAACATTTGCCAGTGACTCCTGGGAATTGATATACTGTATTTCCTATTTCAAGTCACCTTGTATTTTAGTTCTTTCTGGATGTTTGGAGAACAGGGAGATAACTGGAGGAAACAGTACTGGTGGTGGAAATTATTCCCTTGAAGGCCTGCTCCTAAGCTTTTCTATTGCAGAATTTATGTTGATATAACACATTAGCTTTTTACTTTTAAAAACTATCATTTGGAATAGAACTACATTTAAATCAAAGAAGGAAAAGAGACATGTGATTTTGAAATTTCTAAAATGTTATTTGGACAATTTCTCTACAGCTGTTCAGTCAAGATACTTTCTTTTTCATAAATAAAAAGATTGGTTATCTTTCCTTCTGTTTCAAGAAGTTTCAAAGCTATCCCCGAGAAGTAAATCCTGAGAGAAGCAGAAGATCAAAGTTTCTTTATGGAAATTTGTGAAAGGGGTATTCAATAATTTGAAATAGACCAATCTTGAAATCATGGAGAAAGTGATGTTTATATTGTGTCTTAAAAATAAAAAGACTCGGTGGGTACCCATGGTCCTTTGCACTAACTGGCTAAAAAGAGATTCGAGTCGAGGATGATATGTAATTAAAATATAAGAAGAGGGTGACCGTGAATCAGAGTAAGAACATAAATCAAATGAATAAAAATCTTTTTGTGTATTGTGAAAACATTTTTCTGAAAGGATTATGTGGCTATATAACATTGGAACAGGTAAAGTGGGACTATGAAGGAAAAAAATTCTAAAAGATTGAAATCATAGACATACACAGTAGGCATCACATTTTCAGGTAGGAGTTATACTAATATTAGTGACCCTCCGCCAGATCTTTTGGAAACAAAATTAATGCCAGATATTAAAAACAAAAATTTACCCTCTCTCAAGCCAGTGAAGTGTGAGAAAAATTTTCTATAATGTCATTTAGCACTGTGACCAGACAGTTAAGGAGGAAAAATTTTAAGAATTGATTTTCAGATTTTAGAGAAAGCTGCCATTGGTTTTCAGTTTGGTTCAGTGAGCCTCATAGTGCATATTTGCATATAGAAAATGCTTCCTTAATATTGTAGTTAATTTACTGGCAAACAGTAATATATATTGAATATATATTGTGGGCTAAAGGTGCTACAATCACAAGTTGATCTGATGAAAGTACAAATAAATTTGAAGGTATGAGGGTGGGAGACAAGGATTAATAAATCAGTTATCTGCTAAGAAAAGAAAACACTTGCCTTCTTCCTCCTAACTTCACCCCCACCAACAGCTTTCAATTGGCTAAATTTACATTATGTAGACAAAATGTAATTGTCTTAGTAAATGGCTATTGATTAACCTTGAGAAGATCATAATACTTCATTGTTTTAATCAATTGATTTTTGAAAATTGGCAATAAAATCCTTGCAAAATACTAGAGCTATGTAAATACAGTCTGAATGTATATCCATATACAAGTTTACCAATATTTGGGCACTTGCTTTATTAAGGCATCTGGTCGATGTATTGAAACAATGACTTGCTTCTCTAACCAGATAAAAATGATTGAATTACCAAAGAAGTAAAATATATCTTTCACCTGCATATTTAATTAAATCTGTTATTTGAATGCATATTTAATTAGATCTGTTATTTGAATAAAAAAAAAAAAACAGACCTTTCTGGTCAATACTATCCAAATGATTGTCAGGCAGGGACACTTCTGTCATTTCCATGTGGGTTTGTATGCGGTAGATATTAGTGTTGTTCCTCCAGCATTAATTCCGTTGCTTTACTACGATACCCAGAAGCCACTAATCTGGATAACTGACTTGACGTCTATCTTCAGAAGTGGACTGTAATTGGCTTAACCCATACTGTAGTCTTATCTCTCTGGGCACAGTAATTAGATCAGGTGTGTCACATGATATGAGTTGTTCTAATCAGAGTGAGGGCTGGGATTTAGCTCAATTGGTAGGGCACTGCTCTGCAGTTTCTAAGGTCCCGAGTTTGATTCCCAGCACCACAAAAATGGGAGAAGGACATGGCAATCCACTTCCCAGGCAATCCTGAAACAATCAATCAGGCATTGAAAACCCTATAAGGGTCACTATGAATTGGACACAACTGGACAACACCTAACAATAGCAATCAGAGGGAAGCCCATGACATTTATTCAGAGTTGGAGAAGTAGAAGTTATTTCTCCTTCTGGGTGGTGTTGACCTGAGCCCTGGAATTGCTGCAGATAGTTTGATATGTTGAGAAAAACCAATCTCGGGATAAACCTGACATACCAGGGTGGACAGAGCTCAGTGAGTCATGGAGAAATGGACTAGAGTCCTGCTCAAACAACACCAGGAGCCAAAACATCTTTTGGATTTTGTGAAGCAACATATTCCTTTTACTGCTTAGGCCAGTTCATGTTGAGTCCATTATTACTTGCCCATAAAAATCATCCAAAGAATTCCAACACTTTAGCAGCACCATAGTCTGGTATCTGGTCTATGCTCTGCCACAGACAAACACCAATATGAGATTCTTTTCTTTTCCAAAGCTATTTCTGAGTTGTGGTTTGGAATAGAGAAAAGATTAAAGATGAAGGAGACCATTGATGCCTTCATATCTTAGCTTTGAAAAAACCTTCAAATATTTGAACACAGCAAAGTTTATTAATTTAAACTTTTTATTTTGAGATGAGTATAGGTTTACAAGAGGCTACAGAGATAGCATATAGAGCCAGGTGCCATGGCACATGCTGGTAATCCCAGGAATTTGGAAGGCTGAGGAAGGAAGATCATGAGTTCAAGGTCAGAGGAAGCCTGAACAACTTAGTGAGATCTTGTCTCAAGATAAACCATAAAAAAGTGGCGGCGTCTAGGGGTGCAGTGCAATGGTTGAGCACTTACTTGTTTAGTATGCACAAGGCCCTGGGTTCAACCCCTCAGTATTTCCACCTGCCCCAGAAAGAAATAGCACATAGAGTCCTTTGAATTCTCCCCATTTCCCCAATGGCAAGTGATGTCTTATATAACTGTAGTTCAATATCAAAACAAGAAAATGAGCATTGGCATATACTAAACAATGTTTATTTTTGAGGAAGATATTTATCTTGAGAGAAGCTTAAGGTATATACTAATGTTCATTAATTGTTATTACAGCTGGCACACTCATTTTAGGTTAAATGCATGAGGCAATACAATGGTGTTTTATCTGAGTTCTACTTGCTTATCATAAAACTTTCTAGGTGGGTGATTTGGGGTAAGACAAGAAGCATTTATACATTCTTGGATTTTATAATTTATAAAGTAGTAATGTAGTAATGTGTTACTTTCAAGATAAACCAAGAAAATAGTGCAATGCCTAGTATATATCCTGTATTTCATGCATATGTATAATATAGATGTATATGTATGAGTGTATACATGGCATCTGTGTATGTGTGCATGTGTATTAGTGCATACAGGTTGAGTCTAATCTGAAAATGTGAAATCTGAAATGCTCCAATCTCTGAAACTTTCTAACTGCTGAAATGATGTCATAAGTAAAAAATTCTATAGCATGAAATTTTTTTAGATTTCATTTCCATCTCCCAGTATAATCTCAGTATATACATGCAACCATTCTAAAATCTAAAGTATCCCAAACCTGAAACATTTCTGTGCCTAGAACTTCAGATATGAAATACTTAATGTGTATATACATACACATATACATATATGTTCATATACATGACATATATTTATGTATATATGTGCACACACATGCATGTATATCCATATTATAGGGCTTAGAGTATTATTTAAAAATGCAAATAGATACAAGTTAAATAGTTGTAGTCTTTTGGGGACATATTACTAAGCACATGTGTACTTTATTTGAAATTGCATCCTTGTAGGAAAAACAAGTTGTGATTATATTTTTCTTATGAAAAAACTTGATGCATTTTGTGAAAGTTGTGAGATATGTCTATATCAGCATTGTAATACTCCTAATAATGTTGCCTTCAAAAATCAAAACTCCAGCATATAGATGGGTATGGTAGTCAAATACTGGTCATGTGTCAAATAAACTCTATATACAAATCTAAAAGAAACTGCTAGATTATAATAACTGAAGTTCTAATTGATTTTGCAGTTTACTAATTTCCAGGGAAGGGGCTGGGATTTAGCTCAGTGGGTAGAGCGCTGAGCTGCAGTCTCTGAGGCCCCGAGTTTAATTCCCAGCACCACAAAAATGGGAGAAGGGCCTGGCAATCCACTCCCAAGGCAATCCCGAAACAATCAACCATTGAAAACCCTATGAGGGTCGCTATGAGTCGGATACTGACTCGATGGCACCTAACAACAACAACAACAATTTCCAGGCTAATTGAGACATCACATAGTATAATACTGAACAACTAAGAATCATCACCTTCCTTTACAAATGCCTCTGCTGAGGTACTTTTTAAGGAGTGGCCAGAGGAACACCCACACCGATATCATGTGGTGATTTCTAAGAAATCTGCTTTGACATCCTCTCATCAGATTTCCATGTGCATAAAAACTGAAGAATAACGCTCTGGTGCCATATTTCTGATTTCCTTAAGACATGAAAATGAAGAGTTCTAAAGAAATACAAGAATAAATGACACCATAAATACTAATTACAGGAAGAAAGCAATGAGGTAGAAGAAAGACTTTAGGTCTAAGGAAAGAAATATATAAAAATGCAAAAGAAATAAAAATCGTTATTCATAGAAGCATCTTAAGGTAAAATTTAGAATCTTAGAACTTAGAATTTGCCGAATGAGTTCACCCAGACAGATTGCTATTTCTAAAAGACTTGATTCATATGAATTTTATTTTTAATTAACATATAGTAAAATCAATTATTTGGGCATATGGATTTATACATTGTAACACATGAATTAATTTGTATTACCACACCAAAATCTGGATAAGAATTGTTCTACTACCCTGAAGAAACTCCCTGTTGCTACTCCTTTGTAGACAGAATCTTACCTCCCCTCTCTCTTAACCATTGGCAAGTCTACTCTCTGTCATAATAGTTTTTGTCTTTTAAAAGAAGTAATATAAAGGGAATAAAGCAGTAGGCACACTTTTGAGACTGATTTCACTAGACATATCTTTGAAGTGCATCCAAGTTATTGCACATATAAATAGTTCATTCCTTTTATTGTTGTGTAGCATTATATAGAGGTATTACAGTTTGTTTATTCATTTACTTGTTGGAGGACATTTGGGTTGCTTCCTGTTTTTAGTGATTATCCACAGAACTGCTATAAATTCATGTAAAGATTTTATGTGAACATAAGCTTTGATTTCTCTGACTTAAATGCCCTGGAATGGAATTGGTTGGCCATATAATAAGTACATGTAATTTTTAAAAGAAACTACCAAGCTGTTTTCTTGAGCAGCTTTATTATTTTGCATTGCTGTGAGAAATATAGAATTGCAGATGCTCGAAATCCTTGTCAAGACTTGGTATTGTCAGTATTGATGATTTCCAGTTGTCAGTTTATTACAAAAATAATCATACTCTACCATACAGTCTAGCCCCTTGTATTAACACAAATGAGCTGAAAATATTTTTCAACACAAAATCATGTACAGAGACACGTATAGCAGATTTATCCCTAATTGCAAAACTTAGTAACAACCAAGATGTCCTTCAACAGGTGAATGGGTAAATGAGTTGTGGTGTCTACAGACACTGAATATTATTCAGTGCTAAAAAGAAATGAGTTATAAAACCATGAAGAGACATGTAGAAAACTTATATCTAAGTGAGAGGCCAATCTGGAAAGGATATCTGTGAGTCCAACTGCATAGCATTTTTAAAAAGGAAAATCTGTGGAGTCAGTAAAATTATCAATGGATTCTAAGGACTAGGTGGAGGCAGAGGTGAAGGGGCAGAGCACAGGTAAATTTTGGGAGTGACAAATGAACTGCCTTTACAAGGCAAGGTGTCGACTTCTGGACCCCACTGTGTTCCATTGATCTATGTATGTGTCTATTACTTTCTCAATACCATGCCATAGCTTATAGTAGGTATAAAAATTATAATTCTTCCAGTTTTATTCTTTTAAAAATAGCTTTGGCTTTTCTTGTTTATTTTAATCAAGCTTAGCTATATTTTTGAAAGCATCTTGCTAGAATCTAGATTTCAATTATGGCTGCATTTCACTGATGTCTAATGATACTGAGTATTTTTCCATATATGTTTTGGCCATTTGTATTTCTTCTTTTGAGATGTGTTTATCTTTTTCCCATTTTTAATTTGTATTATTTGTTTTTTATCAAGTTTTTGGAATTCTTCATATATTATATGAGTTCTTTTTATTATATATTGTAATATTATATGTATCATTTGTAATCCTCTTTACCTGCAGCTGTAGTACTGTGGTGTCCAATCCCATCAAATCTCAGGCCTGATTAGTACTTGGATGGGAAGCCACCTGGGAATACCAGATACTGCAGGCTTGGGAGAAGGACCCAGTAACCCACTCCCCCAAATCAATCTTCCATTGAAAACCCTATTAATAGCAAAGAAATACTGACAATAGTGTTTCACCTGTTGTATATAGGGTTGCTATGAGTTGGGCAGCTACCGGACAGCACCTAACAACAACAAGGACGACGACGACTACCACGACTACCACGACGACGTAACCCTCTTCAGATGAACAGCTAGCCAATATTGTCTCCTATTCTCAAGGTTGTTTCTTTTCCCTCTATAGCTTGTTTCCTTTGTTCAGAAACTTTTTAGTTTGATGCAATCCAATTCGTCAATTTCTACATTTGTTTCATATGCTTTTGGGATTCTATCCATGAAATTATTGTCTGTTCCAATATCTTGAAGTGTTTCCCTTATGTTGTCCTCAGGCAATTTCTGTCTTACATTAAAGTTTTTGATCCATTTTAAGTTGATTTTGTACATGATGAGAGTAGGGGCCAAGTTTCAATCTTGTGCATGTGGCTACCCAGTTTCCAGCTCCATTTGTTAAAGACCCTGTCTTTATTCCAATGCATGCTTTTGGAACGTTTTTGCAAGAATCAATTGATTGTAGATGCCTGGCTTTACTTCTGGGTTTTCTATTCTGTTCCACTGGGCTATGTGTCTGCTTTTGGGCTGGTACCATGCTGTTTTGTTACTATGGTTCTACAGCATAATTTAAAATATGGTATTATGACACCTCTAGCATTGTTCTTTTAGCTGGAGATTGCTTTGGCAACTAATTCTTCTGTGCTTTTGTATGAATTTTTGGATATTTTCCCTAGTTCTATAAAGAATATCACTGGTATGTTGATGGGGATTGCATTGAATCTGTAGATTGCTTTGGGTAGTGTAGATGTTTTAACAATATTAATTCTTCTATTCCATGGTCTTGGGTGCTGTTTCCACCTTTTAGTGTCTTTTTCAATTTCTTTCATCATTATTCTGTAATTTTTATTGTAGAGTTCTTT
>VMDO01023503.1:13722-30902 GCA_007922755.1 Pedetes capensis | reverse complement strand
TTTGTCTTGAGCAAACTGTAAGATTATATTCTATGTTTACTGGTTTACAGCCATTATTTTCAAGGTGAAGATTTAATCTCTTAGTTGTGTTTTGGTGACTTCCCATAGATATGAGATGAATTTTCCTTTATATTGTTTTAGAAATAATCTAGATATAACTAAATTTTTATCTTTACCATCAATTACTCAAATGATTTTCTTTCTTATTTTTCTTATGTTTATAGTTTTAAAATAAAGATACTTTAATACATTTCCTTCTTCAACTCCACCCCGTGTCACACTCATGAGATATAACAATTTTTAATAATGTTTGTTGCTTGATTATTTTAGTATCTCATGCTAAACATATTAAAGTATATAGTTGTTCAATGCTTCAATGTTTATTTGGACTGTAGTTGTTAATTAGATATTAAGGAACATAAACAATTTATCTCATAACATGCAAAATGACTTTGTGCTTTTTCTCAATATTCCACTTATTAAGGGATTTTCTGGTAAATTTTTTTCTCAATTTTCAGATAACCTGCTGGACAATCTCTAGTAACAATGAGGAGCAACATCTAAATGAAGGCAGCATCCCATCATCATTGCTTTTAAACCAAGCCATTTTTCAAAACTGACAATATGAATAAACTACATATTAGTTAGCTTTCAGATATTTTAAATGTGGAAAGTTTGCCATGAAGGACAAATCAAAAAAACTTCTGAGTAAAAAATCTCTTGCTTCATTAAAAAGAATTCTTCACATTGTTGAAATATTTTAGATTAATTAAAAGTTTATGAGGATAACACAGAATACACCCAGGCCCATCATTATTGACATCTTACATTAGTGTGCTGCATTTATTGAAATTAATGAACTTATAACAATTCATTTTGACTGATTAAAGGTTATATTTAATCAGAATATTAGCTTTTCCCCAATATCTTTTGCTTCACATTATAATGTTATAGTTAGTTGTCATGTCCCCTTAGGTTTTTCTGGGCTCTAACCTTGTTTTCTTGTGGGAGCTTGCTTGTTGCTGTGTTGCTGAAAGCTATGACACAGGGCCACCCATGGTGGGCAGGTTTCAGATGAGCTTCCAAACTAAAACAGATTAGGGAAGAGGACTTTGCAGCCCACTCAAAAGAGTTTGTCATTGAAAACCCTATGAAAACCAGAGAAGCACTGTCAAATATATTTCCCCAAAATGAGGCCCCCTTTCCCCCAACTGGGAGGCATTCAAGAAATGACTGGGGAAGTGCCCCCTCCTCTAAATAGAATTGACCTTAATGACAGGAATGGAGTAAAGTCCCTGGTATCTCCATTTGCTGATGTGCTACAACCCCAAATGTGAAGAAACATAATGACTGCAACATTGGACACAATCATAAAAAGATTGTGTGCATGGCACAGTATATGGTAGTGTTTCATTACGTTATATTTATGGTCACTGTTAGTTGGATCCTACTAGCTGGCACCTAACAATAAAAAAAATAATTTCTCAGACTTTCCTTCTTTTAGATGACCTTGCCAGTTTTGCAGAACATTAATCAGGTATTTTGTAGAATGCCCCTCTATCAAAATTGGTCTAATATACTCTCATTACTAAAGAGAGGCTAAAGTTTTGGGGGCAAAAAAAGTAGGCAAAATGTGAATACATCAGGGTATGTATTGAGGATACATATTTACAACATGATTTATCACTGTTGATACTGATATTGGTCACAAAGTCAAGTAGTGTTTCCCAGGCTTCTCACTCAAATGTTACTCTATTATTTACTCCCTCCCCACAGTGTATTCTTTGGAAGAAAGGCGCTGCATGAAGTCTACATTTCAGGAGTAAGAATTATGGTCCTTGAGCCTACATACAATTTTCTTCTTCTGATTATATATATAATACACTTATTCTAATATTATGGTCTTTGAGTTAATGACATTATGTTTCTTCAAACCTAAGATGCCATCAGTCACAGGAGTCACCACTATTCTACATACCAATAAAAATGGAAGCAAAAGGAAAATAAGCAACCTAAAACTTAGCCTGTGAAATTATGGTACTATCACCTGTTGTAAGACTTACCAATTATAGAGGTGTGAAGTTACAGGGTGCAATTGTGTCTCTGAATTGATGAAGTGCTACAAATCCCTTCTTGAATAAATTGAGATAATAATTGCTTAATAAACAAATTCACAAAGAAGTCAATGGGAAAAGAATAGTTTCAGTCCCATGAATAATTTCTTAGAAACAAGGCAACAAATGGAAGTATGTTCCCTAATATTGAAGAGAGATATCTTAATGACAAAGGGAGGAAAGAAAAACTACTCTGATACAGTGTATGCATATTTGAATCTTTTGCCTTGTTAATCTTGCCTATTTAGTGCCTACTTGTGATTGATGCTGAGTGTATACCTTAGAATTTCATCAATATAAGCCGGGTGCGGTGGCAGTTGCCTGTAATCACAGTGGCTCCGGAGGTGGAGGCGAAGGATCGCAAGTTCAAGACCTGAGGCAGTCTGCTTAACTTAGCGAGACCCTGTCTCAAAAAAAAAAAAAAAAAAAATGGTCCGGGGGTGCAGCTCAGTGGTCCAGCACTTGCAGAGCATGCAGGCACAAGGCCCTGGGTTCAACCCTCAGTCCCCCCCCCAAAAAAAGAATTTCATCAATATTTGTATTATGTGATTTGTGTTATGTAATTAGGTTGTGTTATGTAATTAATTCAAGTAGTGAATTTGAAGAAAAGGGGGAGTGTATTGGAAATATTCATTTCCAGGTTACTGGAAAATAAGGAATTTCAGAAAATATGTAGATAACTATTTAGAAATTGATAAAGCTAGCAATGAAGTGATTAGTAAAATTGATAGAATAACAGAATGCATGTACATGATAAAAAGCTTTTTGTTTAGGCTAAGTCAGTAGTGTCTTAAAGTGGTGGTTACTTTCTTTCTCCCTGTTTTTCTCCATGAGAACTTGAGATCTATCTGAATGGTATTGAATATTCAATTTAAAAAGATTGTTGAGTAAATCTTAGATGAACTGGGGTCTGTGGTCTGGCTAGGAATTCCTCTTGGAAGTAATGGTTCCTGAGATTTTAGGTGGAAATTACATTTTATTATTTCTGTGAAGGATAATTTAATGCTAACATTGTCTTTATCCATTATTTTCATCCTTGATGTAGCTCTCCCTCAGGTTGTAAGTATCTTCGTGGCTGGAGCCTTTGGATTTCCACTTAGTACTTTATTAGTCTTTAGTGGAATGAATTTTGGCACCAGCAAGTCATTGTAGGGCAAAATTTGAAGAACATTCTTTGTTAAAAATCTGTATAATAAAGCATGAAAAGTCTTTCAATATTGTGTCTTGCACTTAAACAAGTTTTTAGAGAAGTAAAAAAAACACAGTATAATTAAACGGTTGTATTGTGGAATTAGGTGACAAAAAGTACAAGTAAATATATTTATTTATAGCATAGCCTAATTAACTGAGGAAATTTTTGTCTTTGATTATATATTCAAAATGCTTTGAAGGCTTTGTTACACAACCAGCAGACTTATTCCACATATTTAGGATTACTAGATGGGAGTCCTTAAGAAATCTGAAATATATATGTGAAAATGTTTTAATAACTTTGGAAAAATACACACAGTCATCATATCTTTAATTCACTTATATTTTGAATTAGGAAGAAGTAGGAAGAAGATAACTATGTAGAATGAGTCTACAGCCATACCACTCAGGCATCTGATCTCATCAGATCTCAGAGACTAAGCTAGGTCAGGCCTGGTTATTCCTTGGATGGGAGACCTCCTGGGAACACCAGGTGCTGCAGACTTGGGAGAACTGGCACCCACTCCTGAAACAATCAGCCACTGAAAACCCTATGAATAGCTGAGAAGAACTGATATCATCTCAGGTATGGCACAGTATCTGGTGAGGTTTTGTTTCATTGCACATAAGGTCGCCGAGAGTGGCACCTGACCCAGTGATACCTAACAACAACAACATCCATGTAAGATGAAGAAACAGGAAATACATGTGTAATTTACACCTTATTAGTAAAAATAATGAAATAAGTTAATGTAATGCGTTTAGAAAGAGAATCAATGACTTAATAGAGATTTTTAAGACTAATTTACCTTAGTAAGCAAAAGGCACATCAACATTCTACTACCTGATAAGGAAAAAGAGGGAAGGGATTAGGTGTGGTAATGCACACTTATACCAGCACCTGGGAGGCTGGGGCAGGAAGTTCATGGGTTTGAACCCAGCCTGGGCTACATTGTAAGACCTCATTTCAGAAGAAGTGTGAGAGCAGAGGTGAGGAGAGAAATGGACAGAGGGGTAAAAAGAGAAGGTCATATTTAAAACAAATACCAATAATGGGAAGGAAATAAAGAAAGAGTAGAAAATTATCTGGCCTGAGGTAGTCCTACTCTAAAGGTGAAATGTTTATAAACATTGTAACTACTATACTATGACTATTATCAAAATTTGATTTAATTAGAAAATGGTAAGTAAGGAAGACTATCCTTTTTTTAAAAAGTATGTATATATGTATATTTCTATATATGTGTTTGTACAAATATGTATAGAAGAATATACTTATAGGCATTGATAGATTGTGTTAAAGTCTTTGCAGCAAAATATATAATGACCTCAGTACAAACTTTAAATCATCACCAGGAGAGTAATTAGCAATTTCACCAATTTATCTGTTTTGGACCACTGTTTAAAAAAAATCTGTAAACTCCTGGTCTGAAACCAAAATAAAGTATTCCTTTTTAGAGCTAAATCATGATAAATATGGTAAAAAGGCTAGAAAACATGGAAATAAACACAAACTTGAATGTGCAAATCCATTTGATCTATGAATTTGCACAACGCAAAAATTAAGAAACAGGTGAGTGTGATGGGGTAAAATCAGAAAATATGTTTATCCAAAGAGAAGTATTTAGAATTTTATCTTGGAGGTAAATAGAATTTATGAGTGATTTTAATCTTTTATATTGCCACATTCATATTTGCAGAAGATCATTCTAGAAGTAAGTTGAAAATAGAATCAAGAATTAAGAATCATAATCCTTAATAGCATTGTCATCACATTGTACTTGGAAACTATTTTAGATGATTATGAGAAATGCATTTTTCAATGATTTTTATACTTATCTGTTGAATGTTTGGGAAGGAATACCATCTACATGGGCTTTTAGAATGACTTTATAAAAATGCATTCTTTTTAATGTAATGATTTTGATACATTTATATATAAATAAATTATGAAAAATTAAATAGAAATTTTCATTTATATTAACTTTAAAATGTTTACTTTCAAATACATACCACAAATATCATGCTATTTTGGATGTGTAACATTTCTCATTTTGAAGTTCATCACTAACCTTTTGCACTGAAGAGGGAATGTTTTCAGTTAAACAAGTAAGTCTAAGTGGTTTGAAAGTCTTCATGGAGAAAGTTAATAAAATAGAGATATCATTTTGTTTCATTGACAAAACCTACTGAGAAATTTATATTTTAATATTTAGACATGATCTTTTCTGCACTAATCTGTTTTCTAGAAAGAAATTTCTAGGGCAACTGTGAGGCTCATTCCATGATAAAACTGAAAAGAAGCATCAATCCCTTCTATCATTGTCACACTATATATTCTGTACTACATGTGTTAAAATCTTTTCTCATTATTTTACAAAAATAATAAGTCATACTTATGTAGATTTCTCTGTGTTTCTGTCTTGCTCTTTCTCTCCCTTGATCTCTCCTCTCTTTCTTTCTGTGTGTTTCTTACCTTTTTTTGTGTGTTTGTGAGTGTACAAGTGAAAATAACAAATGTCAATGATCTCTAGAAATATGACTATAAGTTTAAATGAGAAAATAACTTTGACCATTGTTGTACATCAATGCTGCAAATTATGCAGTTAAATATGAAATCTACAAAAAGAAATACCTCTTTTTGTTCAAATGCAAATGGAAAACATTTGTGGAGGGATGAGGAAAAAAAATCACATGAAAAATAAATAAAGCTCTTCTCCCTACATGAATTAATTATCCTTTTAACTTTTAATGAAAAAACTATAATGAGAATTTAACTCAAGTTTTTTTTCTTAGTTTCTTTCTCCTATCCCTCTTAGTTGGTGCAAACATAGTTCAAAATCTCCTTGCTATATCATAATCAAAGAATGAGGGAAGAGATTCCATGAAATACTGCTGGCATAAATGAAGTCTGATTTTAAGAAAATAATTTACAGTGTTTAAAAAATTCCCAAGATATCCCAAATATCTAGTCCATTGCTTAGAGCTAATTTAAAACATTAAGCATCATTTGAAAAGAAAGAATAAGTATTTCACCAGATAGAAGAGCTGTCTTTCTTTCTCTCTTATTCTTTTTTGCCTCTCTCCTTTTATGTGAGAAAAGCAAGAAAAATTTTAATATCTCCATTTACTTCAATATTTATAATACTATGTTAAATCCACTAACTCTTGTTTACATCTAATAAAATTTTATTCATTCACTACCTGGAAGTACATGCAGACTTTCTTACTGGCATAGGACACACTTGAGTTTTATTCTCAGTTCCGTTATTCAAGTTCATGGACTTGGGCTTCTTTCCCTAAACTGTATTTCAATTTTATTACCTGTAAATTACTATGCCACTGCCCTCAGATGGACCTATTGTTAGGATTAACCTCATAACATATATGGCACACCATAAGGTTAGTTATATATAAGCCACTACTAATTTTTGCCTTCCCAGATAACCTTGCATCCAGTTGTCAACATGTTCCTCACTTCTGGTTGATGAGGTGTAAGCCAATGTCTCTAGAGAAGCCTCTGGGGACAATTCATGTAAAAAAAAAAAAAGAAAAAGAAAAGAAAACAGAAAAAAGAAGGCTCAGCTGGCATATCCCTAGGCCTTTTGCCCTTGCTGTGGTCCAGAAAACAGAAACAAGGCCTGAAGGGGAAAGAGACATTATGCAGTTAGGAGGATGAAAGCCATGTGTTAGCAAAAGCGATGCTTTGGTGGGGTCAGGTGATGGTGGTGATGGTAGTCACGGTGGTGGTGGTAGTATTATTTTCTAATAATTTGAGCATTTGAGCTAACCCTTACTTGTTGGCCTAGAATTCTTATACAATTCTTATACAATGAAGTATTTTCTTATTTAAGACTATTTTTAGTTTGCTTTTGCTTGTGGAATCATTCCTGATGTTTCATAATGTGTAAAAGGTCTAGGGATTTTGTGAGTATAATTTGTATTAAATATATTTTAAGCTACTCTCAACCATCCTACTAATTCTGAATATAGGAGGGAAAACAAAAAACAAACTAATGCAAATTAGAAAATTCTCCACACTGTGCTGCTAGGAAATAGCTTTCTTCTTTGGAGAGTGGAATGTAAACAGTAGTGAGATTTCACAGGACAATATTTTATGTAACATTTATCCATTTTAAAGCAGAATACTGCTGTTCTACATATTACAATAATCAATGAAGTTTCCTATCTCATTAAATGGTATTATAACAGGAAGATGAAACACAGAAGGTCTGAGAATCTGACTGAAGAATGTTCCAGGAAAGAATCCTTGTAATTGTGTATCAAAAGATACAAATGGTGAAATAAACCTCTCTAACCTGTGTTTCCTTTTAATTATAAGCACATAGGTAAAGGAAAATAAGAGAATTTTACAACCCAATTTTTCTAAGGTCTAAAGGTGACATTATGGTATATTATGTAAATAAGCAAGTGTATTGACAGCTATAATGCCATTATTTTGAAACCAATTTTGAAAGAGATCGATATCTCAATTCTCTATAAGATGAAGAGAACTATTTGGATATCATGAGATCTATTAAATGAAAAATATTTGTTTCACTTTCTTGTGTCTTCGTCTTAAGGTATTTATTCCTTTGTTTTTGTTCAGCAAATGAGAGTTGGCTGACTTACTCAGTTCAGAAGGGAGTTGTTCTTTATTACTGTTCCCAAAACAGAAATTCCCATTTTGTGACACCAGAAATTCCCATTTTGTGACGCCAACCACAATTGATATCCAGGCTTTTTTTTTTTTTGCGGGGGGCCGGGGGGGGGGGAGGCTTTTGATGAAAGTTGGCAAGGGAAGTAGATTGCAAACAAAGATGCATTGTCTGATTTAGTAACAGTTTAACTTCTGTTGCATTTTAACATATAAGCAAATCCTATTGAAAAGTCACTCAGCATATTCACTGTAGCTCCAGTTTCTAAAATGTGTATATTAAAGGATATAAATGGACTTCTACTGTAGTGTTCACATTTACAAAACATCAGTGTTAACAGGAATCTTCATCTCCAGTTTTCTTCCTATGCGACAGACACACGGGATCAAAATACAATTTCACTTGTTTTTCACTCAGAAAATTGCTAAATGATAGGATCTGTCAGGTACTTTCTGAGGTTTCTTTCTGCATTGTGGATGGAGGTGAAGTGTGTGTGTGTGTGTGTGTGTGTGTGTGTGTGTGTGTGTGTGTGCCCTAAAGCTGCACCCAGTGGAGAGGCTTTGGCCAGAGAACAGAGTGTCATGCATGCGAGAAAAGAACAGGGGTTTATTCACAAAGGAGGAGAAAGGAATGGAGGGTTACAGAGAGGGAAAGGGGGAGTTGGAGAAGGAAAACACTCAGCTGCTGTCTCTACTTCAGAGGCCCTGGGCTTGACTCTCGGAGGTTTGCATCTCAGAGACTTGCCTCTCCAAGCAGTTGGTCTATGCGGGATATCTGGACTTGGAGAGGTGGCAGGCAGGTTGAAGCAGGATATAGGCAGGTTGGAGGAAGGCTGAGGACTAGGCTAAGCAGGCCAGTAAATGAGCCTTGGGCTCTTAAGGAACCACAAGGACCTGGTGAGCTTCTCTTAAATGGTGTTCAGAAAAGGCTGCTGAACTCTGAGCTCTGGAGTTTGTATGGCCTGATAGCCAACCAATCAAGGGAACAGGGTTGGATCAGAAATGACCAATCAGGCACTAGGGGGGCTTTAGATGCTACCATACCTTGGGTGCCATCTTGACCCACTCAGTGGAAGGGGGGAAGAGTGAGATACTTGGATGTATGGAAAGGTGACCTGTTACTATCTTGCCCCATAGGATTCAATGGGAGCAAATGACCCAGATATAGGGTAAGGGTCATTCACTTGGGAGGAGAGGGTTCAGTCCTCCAAGTGGGCTAGGTGAGCTCTTGGGACAGGACATGTTTGGAGTACTCTCTATCCCCCTGGGAATCACAGCAAGGATCAAAGGAAACAAGATTTTTTTTAGATTAATTTGGAAAAAAATTAAGAAATACCAAAGGGGATCTTTTGAAAATCTTACAATGTGTCAGACATATGCTGGTTTCATCATTTCATTTGATCCTTAAATTAATTATGTAAGCTTTTGTGAATAATACTATGCCCTTTTACATATGTACCTTGCCGAATGCATTTCTGCAAGTAAGAAATTTCCTATTTAACAATAGATTGAATAGCAACGTTTATTATCTCACTAAGGAATTTGAGTATGAAAGTTGTTTACCTTGTGTGTTGTGAGATGATTGAAAGGCCTGAGAATGACTGCTTCCACTAACTAGCAATTTCAGTAAATTTTCTTATATTTTCCTGCTTGAATCATGCAGAAATTTAAAACATAGCAAACATGAAGATATTGAATACACCTGTCATTTTGTAACTTTGGTAAAAACAGGTATCATTTATCCAAGACAGTTAAAATCTTTCCTGATAATAATTTAGATTATCTTTAAAGTTACTAAATGTAATTTAAAATTGTTTCTCTTTAATCACCTCAACTATTTTGTTAGATTTATACAAACATATGTATAAGTATTTATAGTACACATTTGAAAGATTAAAATCAATGTGCACCTATCTATCCATCTACCTATCTATATTCATTTTTTGGCCTCAAAGTTGCTGGGATTATAGGTACAGTCTACTATGCCTAGCTATCTCTATGTATCTTTATAGTTATATAGATACAAATGTAGATAAATATGAGAGAGAGAGGAATCATATATGCACTTAATATATTTATTATTGTAAATGGTACATTTTAAGGGGTATGTTTTTCTATAATTTGTAAAAATGAAATTGATTTCAATATATCATTTTTATCAGTCAACTTGCTAAACTATTTTAATAATTCCAATAATTTTTTCTGTGGATTTTCAAAACTATTTCTACACTAACAATGATTAATCTACAATATTTTTCTCTTCCTTTCTCTGTTAATTTTTCTATCTAGTTTTAATGCAAAGCCTAGTGTAACAGGCTTTTCAATATAAAAGAAGATCTTCATTTATTTTCAATAAAAAAGAAGATCTTTGAATCTGTTATGGGTTGAATTGTGTCCCTCTACTCCTAATATGTGGAAATTTCTATGAAAATAGGTTCTTTGTAGATATAGTAAAAGTAAGATGAGATTGTTGGGATAGAGGTTGAGCAATATAACTTGTGACCCAATAAAAGAAGAAACTCAGACAAATAAAAGAAAATAATGTTTGAACACGGAGGTAGAGACTGGAGTAATGTTTCTAAAAGCCAAAGGACACCAAGTATTGCTGACAACCCTAGAAGCTAAAAGAAAGACATGAACTAAGTCTCCCTAAGGCATTCAGGGACACCATGATTATGGACTTCTTGCATACAGAACTATGAGAAAATCTGTTGTTTTCAGTGACGCACTTTGTGATATTTGTTATGATGCTGTTGTTGTTAGGTGCCATCGAGTCGGTATCTCACTCACAGCACACTCATAGGGTTTTCAATGGCTGACTGTTTCAGGATTTCCTTGGGAGTGGATTGCCATGTCCTTCTCCCATTTTTGTGGTGCTGTGAATTGAACTCAGGACCTCAGAGACTGCAGTGCAGCACTCTACCAACTGAGCTAAATAGCTCTAAGAAATCAACACATACAACATTTATAAGATTTCCATGAAATATTTTAATACTATTAATTCTTAATAATATAAAGAATACCATTTGACCCAGGTGTAGTGGTCATGACGGTAATCTCAGCAGCTCAGGAGGGGGAGGTAAGAGAGTCTCAACTTCCAGATCAAAGGCAACCCGTGCAATGTAGCAAGATATTGTCTCAAAACAAAAAAAATATATATATGAAAACTGGGCTGAGGGTATGGCTCAGTGGTGGAATGCTTGCCTGGCATGCATGAAGCCTTGGGTTTAACACCTCAAGTACACACACACACACACAAAAAAAAATTGCTGTTTTGTTTTGGCAAACAGAGTAATAGTCTTTGCCAATGAGAATCTTCAATGAATATTAAATTAGTGTGTGGGAAACAGTTTATTTAGCTAATTTTGAAATATCTCCCCTCAAGGTTCTTAGGAGAAAGTGATTAACTTTACAGCTCAAAATGTAGCAGATGCCACTACAACACATTGATCAAATTATTATGAGCCTATAGATGTGGCACACTGAAAATGTCCTAGTACCACTGTCATGGAATTTTTGCCAAAAATGTAAGATGAAAAACATGATGAAACATTGAGAAAACTCAAATTGAGGTGCATTCTGCAAAATACACAGTCATCTTCAAATTGTCAAGATTGTGAAAGCCTAAAGATAAACTGATGAACTGTCCTGGACTGGAAGAGAATAAAGAGAAGGAATTCCAAGGTGTGATTCTGGACTAGATCTTGTTGTTATTGTTGTTAGGTACCATTGAGTCGAGTCTGACTCATCGTAACCCTTTACTACAGCAGATCGAAACACTTGCCAATTCTGTGCCAGGCAAACGATCTTATTTATGTTTAAGCCCATTGTTGCAGACACTGTGTCAATCCATCTGGTGGAGAGTTTTCCCTTTTTTCACTCACCTGCCACTCCTCCAAACATGATGTCTTTCTCCAGGGATTGGTCTCTCCTGAGTACATGTCCAAAATATGTAAGATGGAGTCTAGCCATCCTTGCTTCCAATGAGCACTCTCATTGCACTTCTTTAGGACAGATCTGTTGGTTCTTTTGTGAGTCCATGGTATATTCAATAGACATCTCCAGCACCACAATTCAAAAGCATCAATTCTTTGCTATTCATAGGGTTTTCAATGGCTAGTTGTTTCAGGAGTGGTTCTGCAGTGCCTACTCCCTAGTCTGTCTTGGTCTGGATGCTCACCCTGGTAACCATGGGTGACTCTGCTGGTATCTGAGATATGGGTGGCATAGCATTCAACCTCATCGCAACACATAAGCCCCACAATATGGAAAACTGACAGACGTGTGGGGGGACTGGATCTTAGACCAGGAAAAAAAAAAAAAGACATTTGAAAAGCAATAGATGAACTGGAGCTAATTCTATAAATTTGGAGGTTAGTTAGAAAATTGAATTTATGATAATGTTTTACTGTGCATTTTACTAAAGTTACATAAAATTTTAACTTTTATGAAAGATGAATGAAATTGCTTTGGGTAACATTTTATATCCTTAAATTTGCTATATTTTATATTACTATACTTGGGATCATGTAATTATTTCAAAATATAAAATTAAAAATACAGCAGTAACATTAGCTGACATTGGCTATAAGGCCTATGAGGTGCATTTTATTAGTATAAGAAGTTACTGTATATTAACAGGGTTCTAAGTTTTTTAAATCATAAATGTGTATTATTTCTTCTCATCTACTGATATAAGCATGTATTCTTCCTGTTGATACATTAACATGAATTCTTCCATTAATAAATTTTATAATGTTAATGAATATTGGAGTAAATTCAATTTGATAAGAATGGATTTGTTGGTATTCTGCCTGTCTGCAATGTTACTTAATATTATTTGGTTGGAACATTTTTATTCATGCTCATAAATGAAGCTGATATGTACTTTCCCATTTTACGCTGTTTTTAAATGGCTTTGTAACAAAATTATATGAACCTAAAGCTATGCTTGAGAAAATGCAATTCATTATTTTCCTTAGAATTTTTTTAGTATACTTATCTTTAGTAATATTTTTGTTCTTTCAACATTTCAATACATGAGAATTTAATTCTTATGAGACTCTGTAGCTTTTTATTTCTGCTTCAGTCTATTGGAAGTTGAATAATTTTAGAATATTTGTATTCCACTTAAGAATTAAAATTTATTGCAGAAGATTATTTTATTCATCAGTCAGGTAAAAATTTAAATATCTGTCAAATTTGTAGTTAAGTTCTTACTCCATCTTGGTACATTGTTTCCATGACTTCTGTCTTCAGATGCTTATTTTATTGATATTTTCTAAGAACTATTTTTTTTCATTTTTTTATCCTGTCTGTTATAAGTTGCTTTGTACTTCATTGTCTGCATTCCTGTCATCTCCTTCTTCCCTTTATGTTTGTTTCTTCTCTTCTTTTATGAGTCATAGAACTTTCAAGTTTACTTTCTTAAAGAAATTTTGAGTCTATAATTTCTGTTCTGAACACTATTGTACTGTAGTGCAGAAGTTTTAGAGGAAGTGCTTCAATTACCTTTTAGTTGTAAGATTACTTTTAAATTCCATTATGTTTTCCCCCGTCTTTGACTCCTGAGTTATTCAAATTGTTTGTTTTAGTTTCCACAGCAATAATAATGAGAGGCAGGAGGGCCAGGTGATAAGTGCAAGGAAGGAGTTTGGAGTGAGGGAGCCACAAGCAAAATAATGCAGGAAGCTTCTAGAAGCTGGAAAAGACAAAGACACTTTATCCTTTGGAGTCTAAGAAGGAAATCCATTGTACAGATTCTTGACTTTAGCCACATAAGAAGAATTTCAGACTTAATGAATTGCAGACATGTGATACAATACATCCTTGCTGTTTGAAGCTACTTAATCTGTTGTAACTTATTACAAAAGAAACAGAAAAATAGACATTCACTCATTTCTATAAAAACAATATCCATAAGATATGTAATCAAAAGTTGGCTAAATCCAAAATCCAAGTCCCTGTTAAAATGTCTGTCATTATAACATTTATTAGCAATGTAGGAGTACATAAACAAAGATATATAGTCTCACCTAAGGAAGTAGGGCTGGGAGTTAAGTGATATTGCAGAATGAATATGAGTTATCCAAGGTGAAAGGGATGTGATGAAGGGGTGAGAAAAATGAAGAACATGCCTCCAGAAAAAGGAAAAAGTATTTGTGGAAAATTTAAATTGTTTAAGAGATTGAAAAATGGCAATCTAAGAGAATTCTGGCATGTCTGGAGTCTTCAACATGATGTGAAAATTAGTGGAAGATGAGGCTAATGAGCTGGAAGTGACAGTAAGATGTACAATGAAGGATTATTGCCCTTATTTTAGGAGATTTGGGAGACCATTGATGAGTTTTAATGAAATTAAGAGGGAGGGGCAGTTTAGATTTTTATTTCAATTAAAAGTTTTCAGTTTATGGAATTCCCCTTTATTCTACCTCCATTCATATATTTCATTGGTTTTATTCATCTCATATTAAAATGATCTGATTAAAATATATGGGTATGATAACTTCAGGATCTCAACATATTATGCATCTACAATAATGTAAATTGCATGTTATTGAAATGTGTCATGAGATGAAATGCTATACTTAGATGCCCATATTTCTTAGTACTGAGTAAGCAGTTTAGATAATTAATGAGAGTGAGTTAATTGTTCACATCATCTTAATCAATAAAAATTAGATAGACTCTATTTCCTCTTGCCCTTTTGCCCATCTCTAATGCAAATAAAGATGAAAAAGAAAAATCACTCTGATTAAAAACAAATCTTCTACAAGTGAACTTTAAAATTAATGTGTCCCTTGTGATAGTCATGGTCTGGATTTTATTCTCAATTAAGTGCAATCTAAAAATGAATTTAAAATGACAGTTGTAAGTGTATGGAAAGGAAATCACATATAGCAGTGACTTGTTTTTAAAGGCCTAATAACATTAGCTCCTTTAAAAAGTCTGAGAGAAGAATGAATTGGTCTATAAAACTCCTGATGTCAGTATTTCCCTGAGACAGATGAGGCCTTACTAATTCTCACTTATTTGAATAGGACGAGTCTAGGTTATATTGAGTCCTTTTTTTTGTTTTGTTTTTTGGAATATGCTACAGGATGTCATATGTGCTATTTTATACATGCTGTATCAGTCCTGAAAAAAAATTTGAAATGAGACGAGCCCCATCGAATTCTCAAAGCCATATATTAAGAAGAATGAATAGTGTTTCATATTGTTGAGTTAATCATAATCAAGCCAAAGAGTACTTTCTTATGACATATTTACAAATAGACCTAGATGCAATTTTAAAAATTGTGGTTATCTCAAATCTCTTCTATGTGAGCATAAATCTCTTGCCAGAAGATGAGTACTCAGGTTGAGGCAGCAGGACGTAAATATAAGTTACTCTTAGTGACAGAATTAACTCCTCTGCACTCCACCAATAAAGTTTTGCTCTACTCAAAGTATGTCCTAAGTTTTTAGTTCTCTCATAGAAATATTTTAAGTACTACAACCTACGGCATGCCATCTAAGGCATCTTGTCCTTTCTTAGAGATGGAACATTAGATCCTCAAAGCAAAAAGCTGTGACTAGAGTACAGAATTTTTTCAGTTTCTTTCTTCACTTGTCAACTCCATTTGGCCTGGATTCCTCCTGTGAAAGTAACTATTATTCTGCCTTCATCTTGGGTTTCTAAAATAAGACCTTGTTGCTGAGCTTATCGTATAGTTATTGAAACATCTTAAACAGAAAGATTGAGTATGATGGTCTTACCACTGGACAATTTTTACTTTTATGATGTGGCTCCTCCTTTATGAATTTCAAATTTAATTCATGACGCTGTATTTTAGAAGACATTCCTGTAAGGTTTTCTTAGCAACCACAGTCCATGTATTTTAAAGGCCTTCTGGAAGTTTATAATATTGAAAACAAAAGTTCAGTTAGACAAATATCTTTTATTCACATTGGACAGAATCTGTATAGAAGTTATCTAATCTATCTTTATAATGTTACAAATATTATCATGTTAAAATACCTCCAAATAAGGGAATATAATTTCTGGATCTCTTTAAAGAAATTTTTACTTTAGAAGATTTTTTTCCAGCTGAAAAAGAGGCCCATCGTGATGATATCATTTTTTTGTTTTTGTTGTTTTGATTTATTTGAATTAACTTTTTTGGAAAGGCATATGTATATAAAAATTGGACTAATATGGGACTCCATATGATATTTGAATATCTGTATAGGTCTGTAATGTTTAGGTCAGAATAGAGATATCAGTCTTCTCAAACATGTGTCATTTATTTATTATAAAAAAAACATTCAAAATTCTATCTCTTAGCTTTTTGGAGTATACAATACATTATTAATCATCAATAATCACCTCACAGTGCAATATCACACCAGTATACCTACTCTTATCTAACTGTAACTTGATACAACATTACTTATCTAATAAAAATATGTCATTTTTTATGTTTTTACTCCTAGTTTTTGTTTTCCAGAATCTTCCATTAAATAAATGATAGGATAATAGGCTCTATTTGTTTTTCTAAAATCTCATGAAGCACTCAGGTATAGTATTATTCAATCCAATTCCAAAATTAGTGAAAAATTACACATATAACCAACAATTTGCACCAAGATAGGATATCTTCTATGGACAAAATCTTAGAAAAAATTCCTCATCTTCTGACCCAAGAATACTGCACATATTAATATGTCATTACTTCCCCATTAGCTGAGTATTCATGTTTCAATAACAATGCATTCCCAATTATATGTTTGATCCTAAGTATTGTTATCTATAAGGAAAAATATTATTGGACTTAAGTATGTTCCTTGAAAATACATTCAATCTAAATGTGTTTTAATCCTTTTTGATTCAACCACGTCCATATTCTATGTCCAACAGAATAAAAAAAATCCTGAAAATAAATTGTAGTATTCTTTCCAAATCCACCAGAATGAAAATGATTATTCTTGTTATGTCCTCAAATTTTAGTAACATTTTCATTTATCTACTGTAATTTATCATTATTAATTATATAAAGTCAATAAATATTGGGAAAATAAATTATTTCAATGGAAATTGACTCCTAAATGGATTAACCTGATAAATAGTTAATCTCTAGATTTAGTTAATAGTATCTCTTGCTAGTTTTATAAAATATGATGGAATTTACTACTCTTAAAAATTCAGTTGTATTACAAGAAGGCAGATTATGGTGGAA
>VMDO01023503.1:0-13622 GCA_007922755.1 Pedetes capensis | reverse complement strand
GATAAATTTCTATGATTTGGAAATTCAAAAATTGCCTATTTGGCCAATTATCTTTAGCCAATATGAATTTAGCCTATGTAATGAGCAATGCAAATATTGACATCCTGTTATGTATCCCATTGAGAAAATGTTTTTAGGGAAAATTGAACATGAGTATAAATCTGATTGAAAAATAAAAAGGAGAGGAGGACATAGATGTGCTAATTACATCAATCATGGTTTAATGATTGAAGCAAATCATGGAAGCTATTCTGGAGCAAAAAAAAAATTATTGTAAGATTGTTGTTGTTTTTAGGTGCCATTGAGTCAGATCCAACTTATGATGACCCTGCATATAACAGAAAAAAAAATTCTCAAATTCTGTCCCAGGCACAAGATCTTTTTTATGTTTAAGCCAATTGTTGCAGACATGTGTCAACCCATCCAGTAGAGGGTCTTCCTTTTTTCACTGAACTGCCATTCTCCCAAACACAATGTTGTCCAGGGATTGGTCCCTCATGACTATTTGTTCAAAATATGTAAGATGCAGTCTAACCATTCTTGCTTCCAAGAAGCACTCCGGTTGCACTTCTTCTAGGACAAATCTGGTGATTCTTTTGGCAGTCATGGTGTACTCAATATTGGTCTCCAGCACCATCGTTCAAAAGCATCATTTCTTCTCCTGGCTCCCTTATTGAATGTCCAGCTTCACAACCATATGATACAACCGAAAATACCATGGCATGAATCAGGCGCACCTTTGTCTTCAGTGTGATTTCTTTACTTTTAAATACTTTAAAAAGATCGTTTGCCTCAGCTTTTCCCAATTCAATGCATCTTTCAGTTTCTTGACTACTGTTTCCATGGGTGCTGATTGCAAGAATTAGATATTACAAAATTATAGGAGATGTCATTAAAGTAAATGTTGGACACAAGAGATGAAAGTAACCTAAGAAAAATCAATACACACATCTGGCAGAGGTGAAGGGAATCTTGCTAGGATATCTGGAATCTAGGCATGAGTAGCTGGTGTGGTGGGATCACAATGCCTGGATGGCATTGGTAAGTCTATGGAAGTATGCTAGTGCTTCATGGTGATGGTCTTTATATTTATGGTCTATGTCTCTAGGGGGCTGGGATTTAGCTCAGTGGGTAGAGCACTGCGCTGCATTCTCTGAGGACCTGAGTTCAATTCCCAGCACCACAAAAATGGGAGAAGGGCCTGGCAATCCACTCACAAGGCAATCCCGAAGCACTCAGCCATTGAAAACCCTATTAGGGTCACTATGAGTAGGATACCGACTCCATGGAACCTAACAACAACAACAACAACAACAACAACAACAACAACAACAACACGTCTCTAGGAAAACATCTTGTGATATAGGTCTGGTTTTGCTACTGGTAAGCAAGGTTAGCAGTAACGAAGGAACACTGGAAGTAAAGTTTGGATGAATGGAGATGTACTAGAAAGTGGCAGCTTCTCTGTTTCTGTCATTACCACTAATCAGAGATAATCTTCAAACTGTCATGGAAATTCTTTCATTTTCCCTCCTATATCTCATGTTCTGTTTTTGTTTTTGCTAACATTAACCTGAAGCTATATATATATATATATGTATATATATGTATATATGTGTATATATATGTATATATGTATATATACATATATATGCACATATATGCATGTGTATACATATATACATATATATGTACATATATATACATATATACATATATGTACATATATATGTATATATATGTATATGAAGAACTAGATTTCCTAGGAGATAAATATATATCTATATATCTATATAGATATAGATATAGATATATAGATATACATTTTAAAAACTGTGGTTATCTCAAATCTGTTCTATGTGAGCATATCTATCTATCTATCTATCTATCTATCTATATTTCCTAGGAAATCTAGTTCCTCATGTAACCAAGATGAAAAAAATATAAACTAGAATATTAGTTAGCAATGAAGTGAATATTTTGATAGTTTTGGCAAAAAGTAATATGAATTAGATTCTATGGTTCTCCTTGAATTGTATAAATTCATGTAAGCCTGAATGAAGTTTTTTGAAAATGGCATACTTAAACACTCCCTTGAGAGTATTAAGAATGATGTTAAGGATAGAAGATAAAGATTCTAAACTCAACTGTGTTTTGGAAATGCCATTTCAAATAAGGTATAAACAAGTAATTTCAAAAGTCTGAGATTTTACACTTTAATAATTATTTTCATTTTATTAGAAGGGAAAATAAAAAAGCTTGAATAATTTCATTAAAATATTTATCCACATAACTTCTTTTTAGTTCAATGATATCTCTAAAAACAGAAGGAAATATTCCTTCAAACTGAAAAATTGAATGCAAGTTTTCAACTACATTTCTTATTCTTTGTTTTGAAAAGTATATTTTCTCTTCTACATGAAGATTGAGGAAGTTCAATGGCTTTCTACAAAACCAATCATCTTTTTACATTTTTGGGTTGCCCCAGAAGTAAAAAGTAGGTAGTTCAATGTAAACAAACTTATCATTAAAGGTTTTTAATTAATCAGCAATTTTTCACAGTTCTGTAAGATATGTGCAGAGTAGAATTCTTTATTTGTCCTTGGTTCATAATATTCATGTGACTTTGCTCAAGGGAAGAGTTGGCAGAGTCATACTGCAGTGAATCATAAAGCTATCATTAAATGTCCATAATAATGTCCAGATTTTAATCACTTTGTGCTCATTTTAATCAAATGTAGAAAGGCATGGTTTGAGAAAAAAATATTAATTAGATTTCAGAGGAAAGATAATTTTGTGCATAAAATTAAATTTTAACTTTATATCATATTTTTATTTTAACTACGCATCCACAGATTATGTTTTGTAGTTTAGAATGACATTTGGCAATGACATTTGGTAAATTCCCAACACATGATCTAAATAGTAAATCAGTACAAACATTACAACATCTTTAAAACTCTGTTATATAATAATCCAAATCAAGTGTGAATGAGAGCTCAGAAGTGGCACTATGAAGATAGGCCTAAGACAAATCAGAACTTTAATGACATTTTGGTAGTTTCCATGCAATCAAAGGGAGTATTTGTAAAATTGATGCAATGAAATATCACAAGGGAACTTGTATTAGAAAAACTGAAAACAAGCATGTGAATAAAATTTACACAGGTAAAGTTTTTTCAAATCTTTATATTTTCAATAGGATTTATTATTTTTATATGGAACTCCATTAGCTCTATTTAAATTCTATCAGGCCCTCACCACTAATTTATAAATTTTCATCTACCACTTTTAGTGTTTAAATAATGCTATTAAAAGGAAAAATACCATGATGAATATTAAAATGGAAATATGCATTTATATAATGAAGCCATACATACAACTGTGACATCTGATCCTGTCAGGTCTCAGAAGCTAAGCAGGTTTGGGCCTGGTTAGTACTTGGATGGGAGACCACCGGCGAACACCAGGTGCTGTAGGCTTTGGAGAAGGACCTGGCAGCCCACTCCCAAAAAACAATCTGTCATTGAAAACCCTATGAATAACAGAGAAGCAGTAACAATACTGTTTCACCTGTTGTATGTAGGGTCACCAGAGGCAGATGCCAACTCCATGGCACCTAACAACAAGGATGCATTTATATATGTTTTGTATTTATACATAAAAATTCACATAACATTTTAAGATAATATTGTATAAATACTTGTTGTTGTTAGGTGCCATGGAGTTGGTATCCGACTCATAGTGACTCTCATAGGGATTTCAATGGCTGACTGTTTCGGGATTGCCTTGGGAGTGGATTGCCAGGTCCTTCTCCCATTTTTGGGGTGCTGGGAATTGAACTCAGGACCTCGGAGACTGCAGCGCAGTGCTCTACCAACTGAGCTAAATCCCAGCCCGTATAAATACTATACATATGTAAATATTTACATATGGCATAAATATCATATTTGAATGAATTTCAATACATATGTAAGAAGCAATTGAGATTGAGATAAGGTGCTATTGTTTCTAGTATGGTAATTTCTGTCAAATAAAAATATTATTATAGTAGGTGCCCATCTACCTTATTCACCAGACGTGGCACTGTGAGACTTCTGGTTTTCCCCAAAGTCAAAATGACCATGAAAAGTAAATGTTTTGAATCAATTCAGAACATCAAGACAGGCAGAACAGCGGAACTAAAAATAGTCACAAAAGAGGACACCCAGAATTGCTTCAGAAAATGGCAATAATTATGGGATAAGTATTTTTGAAACCACCAAGAGTATTCTGAAGGGGATTAAGGGTACTGCCTCTTTTTCTGTAATATCATTTTTGTTTAAACATTGGGTGAATTTAATATGTCTATCACACTTATATACACATATGTGTATATATATACATATTAAATATACATATATGTATATATACATACATATATCCATAATATGTATATGTATATATATGTGTATATATGTAATATTTTTTGCAGTATTGGGATTGAATCCAGTGCCTTCTGTATGCTAAGAAAGTTTACCACTGAGCCACACCCCAGCTTCATTTTCCCTTTTTATTTTGAGATAGTGGCTTGTTAAGTTCTGCAGGCTGCACCTGGCCTTGAACTTGTGATCCTCCTATGTTACGCTCTCAAGTGTTTGGATTACAGGTGTGGGCCACAGAACAACTAGTATAAGAAGCCATCCTTCCTGCAGCTTTTGTATGCCACAGGTGGAATTTTACTGTTATATAAAAATAACAAGAATTCCAAGTTTCCAAATCTGATTCATGACCTTTTTATAGTGGCATTGCATGTCCACAACTGAGTATGAAATTTAGAATTATTGTTGTTGTTAGGTGCCATGGAGTCTGTGTCCGGCTCATAGCTACCCTACATACAGCAGGTGAAATACTCTTTCATGCTTCTTTGCTATCCATAGGGTTTTCAATGGCTGATTGTTTTTTAGGAGTGGGTGGCCAGGTCCTCCTCCCAAGCCTACAGCACCTGATGTTCCCAGGTAGTCTCCCATCCAAGCACTAACCAGGCCTGACCCTGATTAGCTTCTGAGATTTGAGGGGATGGGAAGCCCCTCAGTGGTATGGCTGCAGGCTAATTGTTGTTATTGCTGTTGGGTGCCTTCCAGTCCTGACTCATAGCACCCTAGCCTACTTACAGCACATGAAACACTATTTTGTATTTCTATGCTATCCATAGGGTTTTCAATGGCTGGTTGTTTTTTAGGAGTGGGCTGCTAGGTCCTTTTTGGAATTTAGAATACTAACCACAAAATCATACTTCTTAAAACTGACTCATTCATATCCCTATGGAAGATCTGAAACAACTTCTCTTTATTGCTTTCATTTCATCCTCTTTGATTCAATTATGGATAATTATATATTTTTCTGATTATATAATTTTGTTTATAAAATTTATTGGAGAGGTGTAGAAAGAGCCATCTGTATTGGTAACACCTTGTTCTACAATAATGGTAGAAGCATCAAAAAATAAAAATAAAAAGCCAGTGTAGATTCTTCCACCATACATTTAGAAAAAATAACACTGAATATATACAGTAGTAGATATGTATTTCAGATTTTATTTCTTATGGTTCTGGCCACATGACCTACTTAGACAATGAAATATAAAATTGTCAAGGTCACTTTAGTGAAAAAGGATGCTGTAGAAAATGATGACCACCCTTACTCTCTTTTCACTGCCACAGTGATTCTGGGTGTACATTAATGGCATTGAAGTTCTTCAAGGACTTAGCATCCTAAAGAGATGAATGATCCCATAGACGCTACTGTCTTGGAGAGTCTTACAGTTATGTAGAAGGGTTTGTGTGACTGAGAAATAAAAGTTTATAGAAGATAATAAAATGTTTCCATTATATCTAAGCATATACTAAAGGGTATAACTATTAATGCTTACTGCCGGCATGAGAAATACAGCAGTAAAAGAGTGGACAAATTTCATGCCATTAAGCAAATATTCCAGCTGAAGAACACAGATGGAAAAATATAAACAAATTGGTATAGTACTTATAAAAATGTAATTAGAGAGTCTGGGATGAGGTACTGTCTTATCACAAATCTCTTTAATATTTGCCAATTAGACCATAAAATATTTTGTATTACTATTTCATGTTACATTTATCTGATCACTAATAAAATGAAATGTTTAATATGCTCAGCTATATTTTCATTTCTTTCGTAAACTGACTCTGTATTTCCAATTCTTTGAGCTTTCCTTGAGGTTCTAATATTTTACTCAATATGCAAGCTAGTACCTTATAGAAAAAGGATGTTAGGCACTTCCTGGTCTTAGATACTATATTTTTCTGTAGAAGTCAATTGATTTTCCATTTAATTAATACTATTCTTATTTAATGACACCTTATACATTGAATAAACTTAAATCTATTATTACTATCATTTTAAAGGCATCCTTTCCCTATATGTCATATAAATATTTGAATTTATTTTTTTCTTCTATTTCACTATGATATACTACAATTCATATATCTTTCACTCTGGCAAAATGACAAACAATATTTGAAAGAGGAACAACCCCATCAATGCAGGATGCAAAAGTGAAGAGTTATAGTGCCGACCCAGAATTTGTGATGGACATGTGTAAGTCAAAAAGTATTTATTGTTTGATTATTTAGTTATATTGATTTACAATTATTTCTACATTAAACTCTTTAGACCAACTTATACAAGTCTTTAGGATATCCAATATGAAAAAGACTTCCTTTTGTTCCTGAAACTATATAAAGGTCTCAAATCTCTTCTGGAAGTAGAGAGGAAGTAGAAAAATTACTAAATTCTAGATTATTTGTTTAGTGGCAATAGTCATTGTTTTGTTTCTGTATTTTAAAATAAATTCCTCATTATGGGATAACAACTGTGTTTAAAAATTTTATACCATGACATTTACTAGGGTTTTTCTGTTTTCCATTTTAATAATTAAAACCTGTGGTATAGACTGTCAGGATGACTGAATAAAAATAAGAAGGATATTTATTAGTATATGAAATAATAAATATTAGTGAATCCATTTTCAAAAGTAAGGTAAGGAGGCCAATACATTAAGTCTTTAAACTGAAATCTAATGTGGCCAAAGAACTTTAATCAATGAATAAAATCTGGCTGAGTATTAATAGTGAAAAATAATGTCAGCCATGATAGTAATGATAAGAATGAAATTTTTCATTTAGCAAAATATTTGAGCTCATGTATCAGTACTTCTTTTATTTACACACATGTATCGTTTCATTATGCAGATATAACAGTACATTTTCCTGTGAATGGGCCTTAATTTTATGCTTCTTTACAGTTTTTAGTTAAATCATGACATTTAAAATAATATGCTACGACACATCCAGAAATAAAATTGATATAGTTTGGACAAGAAATGTCTCCTAAAGTCCCATGTACTAAAGTCTTGGTCCCCATGCTATGGTTCTATTGAGCAATGATGGAACATTTAAAAGGTAGGTCCTGGTAGATTGAAGGAAATAGGTTTTTGATGGCTGTTCTTTGACAGAGATATTAGGACCCTACCCTTTGTATGAATTCTTTATATTCTCTCTCTTTCTCTCTCTCTCAATCTCCCTCTCCCTCTCCCACTCCCTCAGAGCTTCTCAGCTTCCATGAGGTGAGAGGTGAACATTGGATCCACCTAACATTCCCATGGTGATGACTTGTGCCACCACAGGGCCAGGGGTAATGGGGCCACCAACCATGAACTTGAGGTTCTGAAACTGTGACTCCAAAGACATCTTTTCTTTTTATGAGTTGATTATGTCAGGTGTTTTTTCACAGTGACCAAAAAATGACTAACATAGATTTAGCCATCTCCTTAAGAACTGGGGCTGAGGTTTACTTCAGTTGGTAGATTGCTGTTCTGCACAATCCTAGGCCCTTAGTTCAATCCCCAGCATGGCAAAAAATGAGAGCAGGCCCTGGCAACCCACGCCTGAAACAATCAGCCACTGAAAACCCCGTGAATAACAGAGAAGTCCTTATATAGTGCCAGGCATGGCACAGTGTTGGGGAGTGTTTCATTCTGTTGTAAATAGGGCTGCTCTGAGTTGGATCTGACTCATCACCACCTAACAATTAACTTAGGGATTATTGTTGTTGGTGTTTATTTTTATTTCTGTTTACTTATACTATTTATATAAAGTCAGCATTCTTTGTCATGTTCAATCATTGAAATCTCTTCCCAGTGTCTTTAGTGGTTAATTTAGGTTTGGACAGATAATTCTTTAAATGCCTTTAAACTTGCTGAAAGTGGATTAGGCTCTGAAGCTCTGTATTAGTCTTCATTTTCTGTTTCAAA
Source organism: Pedetes capensis (assembly GCA_007922755.1). Classification (NCBI taxonomy): domain Eukaryota; kingdom Metazoa; phylum Chordata; class Mammalia; order Rodentia; family Pedetidae; genus Pedetes; species Pedetes capensis. Next base: position 5,293 of record VMDO01023503.1, on the reverse strand, counting down.
TTCAGCTAGAGATGAGGAAAATACAGGTGTTCTCTGGGCTTGTGCACAGTCCTGTGTATTTGTGCGTTCTTTTACATTTCTAGGCATGTATTAGAACTTTTCAAAGCCTACTATTGATATTTTTCCCCTCCTTGTCCTTTTAAGAATTTTAGCGAATCTTTTGTTAGCTTCAACCAATATCGCCACTTAGGCTTCTGTAATGTTAAACAAATGCCAGTGATTATTTGGAGCAAATATTTTTGATACTATTCTTTTGGCATGCTCTAACTAATGTCAGTACAGCAAAGCCCTAAGATAAACCAGATCAGGTAGCTTCCAAATGTCTTAAATGATGACTGTGGTCTCAGCAAGAAATTATTGAGGAGGTCCAAATTCATTTGGTCTCTTGAATAGTTGCTAAGCTTCTAGATTTCTAGTTTTCATAGCTACCAAAATGACTACACTAATGGTTTTCAAGGCTAGTAAAGACGTGTTCACAGGGGAATGGAAAGATTTCTGGCAAATTAAAAAAACACTAAAATTACTGTATTGACTGAGTTGTAGCACTTTCTTTGAATTAGTATTGGATTATTCTTGGATTTTCACTGTCTTTTGGTTAATTTCCAGAATTTTGGAATGGGTAGCTTTATACAATTTTGATCAGCATTCTCAGCATTTTTATAGAGAGGGAGATTTTTGAAGATCCTTATTACATCATTTTATATTTGCTTCTTGTAAGTTGATGCCTATTGTTTAAATCAATTCTACATATCTAGCTACTTCAGTAATTTTTACTATGTCTTTAAATATATTATCTTGCTTGGAAAACAGCTCTAGCCAACTATTTTAATCTTTTTCACATTTCATTATTTTCTGAAGGTTTAATACACAGCATAGCTCAGTTGAACTAGAGCATCTTACTATGATTTATTTAGATTAATGAGAGGTGAGCACAAGAATCCTTTTTTGTTGGCAGAAATATTAAGGGCCAGTTTATACTTTCCAACACTCTCATTTTACTGCATGATATTGGATGCAATTTATATAGAAGCTGCACTGTGATAATGGGTCTTTGAGAGAAGATGTGGAACAATCCATAGCCTACCATCAATAAACACATAACACAAATCACTGTCATTTTGAAGTTTGCTCCTATAGCATAAAATAATTTATTCAAATTAATATAGCACTTAATATAGCACATCTATGTTGCTGTTGTTATGTGCCATCAAGACATGTCCAACTCATAACGACCCTCATAGGGTTTTCAATGGCTGACTGTTTCGGGACTGCCTTGGGAGTAGATTGCCATGTCCTTCTGTTTTTGTGGTGCTGGGAATCGAACACGGGACCTCAGAGACTAGAGAATGGTGCTCTACCAACTGAGCTACATCCCAGACCTAATATACCATATATAGGTTAAACAAATTCCTGGAATTTGTATAAAGGCAAAACTCTATATCATTCTTTATGATTTATAGCTTTTGTTGTCCTTTTGAAAAGTAAAGTGAATGGAAATATCACAGTGTTTCTATGTAGCAAATCAATAAGCTGCATTTGAAAGTTTATGAAAGGTAATTCTATATTATTTTCATTATTATTTTGTTATATTCTTGGCTTTTGTTATATTCTTGGGCTTAATACTGGGCCCTGCATATTTTCATGTACTTTACCACTGAGCTGTACCCCTAGAACCTTTTTTATATTTTTCATCTTGAGGCAGAGTCTTGCTAAGTGACACAGGCTACCTCTGGCCTGGAACCGGTGAGCTTCCTTCTCAGCCTCTCAATTTGCTGGGATCACAAGTGTGTACCACTGTGCCCAGCAAATTCTGTATTCTATACATCCCCCAAACTATAAGTGAGGTTCATAAAACTTATTTGAATTTGATTGTAAGGACAATGAATTGAGTCATATATTTATGAGCAGAGACTTAATAAGGCAAATATGTATAGCACTTTGTGGGAAGTACATATCATTGCCCTTAATTTTGTGTTTTTTACCCTCATTCAAAAAAAATAGCAAATATGGCTCTTTTGTGCCCCATTCAGAGCTATTATAAAATGGATGTGAAAATAGATTTTAAAAAAGCAAAACAAACAAAACCAGCAAAAATATTTATCACTAAGTGTAAAGCAATGATGTAATGATTCAGATCTATGTAAAACTTTACAAGGCCATCTTCAAGTACCTACTCTATTCTCATGGGAAACATTAGACTAGGCTCAATCATGGAGGGACACTCTATTATTTTAGGAACCTGCGTAATAGCTCATATTACCCAATCTCTTTATTATACAAAGAGTCTGAAGTTGAAGAAATGTACAGGACTTTCTCAAAGCAAACCAACTGACAAACTCCTTATCCAAGATGAAAATAAGGCTTTCCAATCCTTGGTGAACTGGTCTATATTTAGGAAAAAAATATAATTATAATGATACTATATGTTATTTAAAATATAGGTAAATACTTTATAGGTATATATTAAATATTATTCATATGCAGTATGCATGTTGTGTAATCATAAGGATACAGATTAGAGAATCTAATGTCAAATGACAAAATGAACATAGAAAACAGACCAGAATGAGTCTCAGACCAGAGCAGAAATGGCCATCTATGGAATGAGAATTCTAGAGTCTTAAAAATCAACCATATGGCAGTAAAATAAGTATTTGGTTTTGCATGCGGGTTCATGTTTGGGAATTGTTTAAAATGTAATGTGTTTCCTGTAAGATAATTAGACAACTGGCTATTTTGTTTTCTCATGCAATCCTCGCCCTCACATGTTGCCTTTAGCATCAGCTTGCTGAAGGTAGGGATATTTGTGTCATTGCTGTCAACTAAGGGTAATTTCATTTTATTTCTTTTAATTAAAACATTAAGAAAATAACAAGTTGCCCTCACACCAGCATTCCTCTCTGTACATTGCCATGCATATTCGGTAATCAAATCTCCATCTGATTTTTGCTCATCAGTCTAAATCTCAAACTCAGGGTGTTTACCCGAATAACTTCGTGAAGTTCCCAATTTGTGGACAAACAGCCTGTCTGTTGATGTGGAGAAAAGAAAATACCAGAAGGCTGTCAACCCCTCATTAACCCACAGATCTTACACAAACTCTAATCCTCACTTGTTTACTATTGCTACAATTACGCAATGACTCTATTTTGCCCTGCTCTGGAAACAGGTCCTGTGAATCAGACAATTCAGTCTTTCCCTCTACTTAATGTTATTTTAATTTAATATCTTCTAGAAAAAAAATGCTCATGTTTTTAGCAGGAAGAGGGCCTATGTGAGCATGTGCCTCTGGCTCTGTTGTCCTCAGGGATTTCCTGTGGCCATGAACCTGGGTGAGTTTTATGATGCAGGCTCTGCTCACAAACCAATCATGGTGCCTGGGAGAATAATGAAGAGGCAGACGTACACACTAAAGGGAAAACCCTGGAGACTCTGGTTACTTTTTTCTCCCCTAAGCACAAAACCAATGTATCAGAGGATCCTTTGAAACAACACATATGGATTTTACATCCATGCTTATATCCTTGCTTCACCAGAACATCAGCCTGAAATTTGCCTTTGACATTTCCTGGGGCCACATCATAACTGCTGGTAGATTCTTTGATTCTTTATGCAGCATCCTTCCGTGTGCTTGTAAAGCAAAATCAGAAATACCCATGTGGCAACACAGTTAAGCTGTCTTATTAGAAACAAATTTGCAAGCAGCTTTTGCCACAATTTGCTGCAGGAGCTTGAAGGAGAAACCTATTTGCACACACAGTGTGCTACAAAGGCCTGTGCAATCTTTCCACACTCAAGGTGCTGCCTCATAAACAGTCTCAAAACACCTAAGTCTGCTGGGAGATCCTCAGCCATGACCTCCTGTGAATGTTCTCTTTGGAACTTGGAACACAAATTTGTAAATTTGTTGGGGGATATTAATGCATGAAACCCTTGAAAGCAGACACTGCATTTTATTTTGAGCAGGATGATTCTCTCCAGTGAAACCTGTGTAAATAGATTTTCTGATGAACTCTCACAAGCTGCTGCTTGTTTCTGTTGTAGGCATTTAATTGTTTGTTTTGTTTATAATTGCTCTTACATCCAATGCACTACATTCAGAAGACAAAGATGCCTTGTGTATTTTTAAAACCTTCTTCAGTCAGCCATCGAAAATCCTATGAGGGTCGCTATGAGTCGGATACCAACTTGACAGCACTTAACAACAACAACAACAAGTTAGCGTATAAATAGAAAAGATTTTTTTGGCTCATAGTTTTGGAAGCATATGAGCATGGCATTGGCAGCTGTGTGACTCTGGTGAAGGCATTCTGGCTGCATCACAACATGGCACATGACATGATGGGAGCAGATATGAGATGGAAAGATCACATGATGAGACAGGAAGCAAGAGACATTAAAGAGATAGGCATATTGTTTTTATAACAACTTGCTGTCATGGGTACTAACCAGAGCCCCAGGAGAACTACATTTATCTATTTTGAGCATAGTACACCAAACAACCTACTCATCTGCCAATAGGTCCCACCTTTTAAAGGTTCCATCACCCCAACCTCACCACACTGGGAGCAAACAACTGCCACATGAACCTTTAAAGTACAAGCTTCATAAAAATCATAGCAGGTTGGTACAGCACTCAGAAGTTCTGTTTTGGAATTGTTGAAATATTTCTTAGACATTTGTGTTATGACAATCAATGGTTGTTAAAAAGCTTTCACTCAAGGAAAACTCCAAGGAATGGGAAAAAATCTTCACATTTTATACATCTGACAAAGATCTAATTACTAGAATTTATAAAGAACTCAAGGAAAAAAAAACCAAAAACCAAACAACCCAATACACAAATGGGCAAAGGAACTGAGTAGACAGTTCTCAAATGAAGAGGTCCATAAAGCCATTAAACACATGAAAAAGTGCTCAACATCCCTAGCCATTAGGGAAATGCAAATCAAAACAATGCTGAGATTTTTACCTTACACCAGTAAGAATGGCCAAGATCCAAAAAACAAACAACAAATGCTGGAGAGGTTGCGGGGGGAAAAGGGAACACTTTTACATTGTTGGTGGAGCTGTAAATTGGTGCAACCACTGTGAAAATCAATATGGAGGTACCTCAAAAAACTAAAAATAGATCTACCATATGACCCAGCTATAACACTATTGGGAATTTACCCAAAGGGAGATGGGTCATCATACCACAGAGACACCTGCATCTCCATGTTCAATGCAGCACTTTTCACAATAGCAAAGATATGGAATCAACCAAAGTGCCCTTCAACAGAAGAATGGATAA
>VMDO01023502.1:0-31500 GCA_007922755.1 Pedetes capensis | reverse complement strand
ATATATATATATATATATATATATATATATATATATATATATATATATATTACAGTGCTGGGAATTGAACCTAGGGCCTCATGGATGCCAGGCAAGTGCTCTACCCCTGAGCTACATCTCTTGCCCTTGTTGTACATTTTAATATCAGGATGTTTGTCTTTTAATGATATATAGGGTCTCTTATTATTATGGATGTTCACCCTTTGTCTATAGGGCAGGTTGTATTTTCCTTCAATCTCATTGTTCATCTGTTAGTTTTACTTATGACATTCCCCCCCACCCCCTGCCCTGGGAAATCTTCTTAATGTCTTGTGGAGTTGGTGGCTTAGTTAGGGTGTCCGTAAGATTATAGGATAGCTAAGATTATAGAAATATTTAAAAAGATTATCTTCCCCATACTTTCATAATTCTGATTTTAGTTTTGGATTTTTGAAATATAATAGACTTTCTATGATAAGGAATTAATTTAGTTTTTTAATAAGTATAAAGCTAATCATATTCTAACCACTAAAGACTAGCACACACATTTCTTCTTAATTTGAAATACTTGTTATGTTCCCTAATGTACGAAGGGGGCTGGGATTTAATTCAGTTGGTAGGGCACCGCTCTGCAGTCTCTGAAATCCTGGGTTTGATTCCCAGCACTGCAAAAATGGGAGAAGGATGTGGCAATTCACCTCTCAAGGCAATCCCCAAAACAAAAATTAGCCATTGAAAACCCTATGAGGGTCGCTACGAGTTGAACATGACTTGTGGCCACCTAACAACAACAACAACAACAATGTATAAAGTTCTTTTTGCAGATTTTATTTGCTCTATTTTCTATCTCCATGTCTTAGCATTGTAAACATTATTTCATGTATGTTTTGCTGTCTTTCAGAAAAACCACCCATTATTGTACTTCAAGATTTTCTCTTGTACATTTTTATTTTCAGAGGAACTTTAGAATTTGAGCACTAAATTCCATAAAGAATCCTGTTAGGCTTTTGATTTTGATTAATTTGGAGAAAATACACCAAAGCATCATCGCCTTCACTTCCCTAACTGTATACTGAATGCTTTATTTACAAAAAGTGTGTTATAATCACTTACATACCTCTTGCAGAAACCCAGCAGGTGTGCTTTATCGATCTCATTAACCAGTGAGGAAATTGCAGTTTTGAGAAGTGATTTTTCAAGGTCAATTGATTAGCAAATTGCTAAGCTGAAATTTTAACCACAGTCTGACCCCAGAGCATTGCTTCTTATCCACTGTCAGGTAATTGTCTTTAAAGTGTTACTATGTTAAAGCAACAGGATCTGTTTTATCAAGGAAGAGATAAAAATCTCTAGTTTGTTGTAGCCTTGAGTCACCCAGGGTATGCAATTAGTGACTGTGACCACTAGAGTGAGCAAGAGGAAAGTAAAAACCCAGGATGATCAGACAGTAAGATGGGTCTGAGGCACTCACCAAGGAAGAAGGCTCAGGTGTGGCTGGAGGCCCTGACTGGGAAAAGCTGGTGATGTTCTCCAATGTGGCCAGCGACCAGCTATCTGAGGGCAGAGCCCACGTCGCGAGCCTTATCTGGTTATCACGTAGCTTGAGCGGAATTAGGCATCTTTGTGTTTCCTCCTTGTTCCTAAGTCCACCTACATCCTGAAATCCAGTTTGTGCATGTTACTCTTAGGTGCCTTGGAGTCCTACTCATAGTGACCCTGTCTACAATGGAATGAAATACCATTGATGCTATGCCATGCCCGGCACTATGTCAGTGCTTCTCTGCTATTCTTAGGGTTTTCAATGGCTGGTTGTTTTGGGATTGTTTCAGGAGTCGGCTGCCAGGTCATTTTCCCATTTTTTTTTGGTGCTGGGCATAAAACCCAGTGCCTCAGTACAGAGCAAGTGCTCTACCAACTGAGCTGAATCCCATCCCTGGTTTGTGCATAGAAAGCCACTTACATCTCACCTACTCTTTTCTCCCTTTCCACCAACAAGCTTTTGTTATCCTTTATCTGGGAATGAAGGACTGAATTAAAAATATCAGAACACTTCCAGAGAATGGAGTAATACAATCATTAACAATGATTCTATGGAGAATAATGATAGGAGGAAATATTTTAGGTTCTTTAAAAAATCTGACTACAAAACAAGCAGCCCAATTTGTGTTGGAAAATTCTTATAAACCAGTTCTTATATAAATATGGACACCAAAAGATAATAGCAGACAATGTGATGAGTTACACAGGAGCTTACCTTCTTTCCCATAATTTTCTATATTCTCCAGTTTTCTTATGCTGAAAGCTATTGTGCTTGAAAACAAAGACTCCCCAAATTATACACAAACATGCACCAATTAAGGTAGAAAAACAAGTATTCTGTTTTAAAACTTAACAGTTCTTTCTTCTTCTCGCACTGGACTTATGGAAAAAGCCTAGAACGTGATCTTTGCACAGCAGCATGGATCTTGTCTGAGCCCTCCCAGACCCACGGAACTAGAAGCAGGGCAGAGCAGAGACTAGCAACATATGTTTGAACAGCCCTCCACCAGGTGGTTCTTTTTGTTTTGTTTTTTTTTTTTTGAGACAGGGTCTCACTGTGTGGCTCAGGCTGTCCTGGAACTCTTTACATAGTCCAGGCTGACCTCAAACTCATGTTGATCCTCCTGCCTCCTCCTCCTGAGTGGTGGGATTACCACCATGCACCACCACGTCTGGCTTTCTCTGGGTGCTTCTGATGCCCCACTGAGGCTGGAGAACTTTGGATTTAAAGGAATAGGTGGGCTTTTTTCCCTATCAAAATGGTTTTACTTTTGTCATTGACAACCTGTACAACACTGCAATTGCATCATTTTGTTTGGTTTCTCACTACTTGTTGTTAGATGCCATAGAGCGTGTCTGACTCATAGTGACCCTCACAGGGTTTTCAATGGCTGATTGTTATGGGATTGCCTCTGGAGTGGATTGCCACATCCTTCTCCCATTTTTCCGGCGCTGGGAATCGAACTCAGGACCCCAGAGACTGCAGAGTGGTGCTCTACCAACTGAGCTAAATCTCAGTCCCTTTCTTATTACTTAGGTATGCATTAAAATATGTTCTTATTTAAGAAATGTGACACATTCATGAAGTCCCCTGTAAAGAGTGTTTTCTCAATGTATTTTCCTACTTCATTTTATAAATAACTTAATCTACAAAATAATAAATAAAGTTATCAACTCTTATGACCTAGAGGACCATGCAAATTTATTCTAATGATAGGTTTTTCAGAAGTATAAGTGATGAATGCTTGGGTCTGTGATGTCAGTGGGCTTCACCTACCTGCATGGAGCTCCTCTTCCTTGGATAGCTTCACATGCCTCTCCAGGGGCACAGAGGCCTGGGTCCACAGGGTCCAGCCCGCTCTGGCTTTCATACCCTGGTCTGCAGCGACACTCTGCTTCCTCGGTCCACTCATTTTTTATGCACTGGGCAAATTCACTGCAGGCCAGGAATTTGCAGGGGTCTGCTTGATCACCTGTAAGAGATGGGGCAGATGTTGCTGAACTCCTAAGTGTTTAAACAGAGGAACTGGCAGCAGTTTAAAGGTGGTTGTTGTTGTTAGGTGCCATTGAGTCAGTGTCCAACTCATAGTCACCATAAGTACAACAGGAGGAACAGTATTATTAGTGCTTCTCTTCTATTCACAGGGTTTTTCAATGCTTGATTGTTTTTTGGGGGTGGGTTGCCAGGTCTTCTCCTAAGCCTACAGCACCTGGTGTTCCCAGGTGGTCTCCCTTCCAAGGACTAACCAGGCCTGACCCTACTTAGCTTCTGAGATCTGACGGGATCGGATGCCACAGTGGTTCAGCTGTAGTTACAGGTAAGAGACCCAATATGTTTGCCATCACTCTGTTTTGGAGTGGGTTTTACAGTACTGATAGCAGACTGGAGTGAAAAGAGAACCACACTTTGTATCTTTGAAAAATGAATTTATAGACCCAGGTGAGAATATATTTAGCTCCAACTATAATTATATGCAGGCTTTAGAGCGTATTTGAATCACCTGGAGGCCTTGTTAAAACCGATTCCTTTGGAAGATAGATCATAAATCAAGAACATCTTAGAATACTTCACTCTGAAAAGCCAGTAGCCCTTGTCAATCCTCTCTTGTTTTTACAGAGCAGGCAGACTCTCACTTGTTATATAGAGCTGTCAGCAGAGAAGCAAATGTCCACAGTCCACAAGTGCTGATGGCAGAACCATGGCAGGTCATCAGATCATTGTCCTTTCTGCCCTGGAAGGGTTTTCTGTTTAATCACATTAGCCATTTTCCCTTAAGATTGTTTTAATAAGGATCTATTATGTACAAGGAGCTAGAAAACAGGCAACTATGTCTAAAACCATTCTTCTAAGGAGTTTAGGGGAAGTAAGTAATGTACACTTATTTCTATACAAGGAGCCTGATACCTATTTGGATACAAGTGCTCTCAACGTGAATATACAGTTAGAGAAGAGATCATCTTGGAAGAGATCACTTTGTGCTAAGTATTTAAAGGGGATTGCATTTGTACATCAAAGACTGGGAAAGGTATTCCCACTGGAGACAACAGCATGAGCAGAGGCACAGAGGGGAAAAGAACAGGAATCTGTAGAGAGAGCAGAGGAAGCCCAGTTAAAAAGGAGCAGAGACCTGTGAATAAGAAGGAAGGGAACTAAAACAGGAAATGTATGCGGAGGACAATTTCTGCATAGTGTGCTCAGGAATTTAGACTTTTTTACTCCTTCCCCACCCTCAATGCTCCCAGAAATTTGGATTTTACAGGCAGGTGGGAGCCACAGACGATTTTTTTTTTTTTAAACAAGGAAATTGTGTTTTAGGAAATATATAAGCAGAACTTGGAATTTTTGGAATTAGGACAACTTCAGTGATCATCTGGTAGGAATACTTCCCAAATGGGACCATTTGCAGACCATTCAGCAGGATTTGATGCGTTTTATACTGAAAAGAGTTTCGATAGCTAAAGAAGTTTTTAAAAATGCTGTGCAACTGTTGGTGTCAATATAAATTAGTACAGCCATCGTGGAAAATGTACGGAGACTACTCAAAAAAACTGAGAGCTACCAGACGGTCTAGCAATCCCTGTACTGGGAAATGTCCAAAGGAAATGAAATCAGTATCTGCATTACCATATTCATTGTTGGACTAGTCACAATAGACATGATATGCTATCAACCTTGTTGTTAGGTGCCATCGAGTTGGTGTCTGACTCATAGTGACCCTATGTACAGGTAAAACAGTATTGTTACTGCTTCTCTGCTATTCATAGGATTTTCAGTGACAGATTGCTTTTTGGGAGTGGGTTGTCAGGTCCTTCTCCCAAACCTACAGCACATGGTATTCTCAGGTCATCCAAGTATTAACCAGGCTGGACCCTGCTTAGCTTCTGAGATCTGACAGGATCTGATGCCACAGTGGTATGGATGCAACCTAAATCACCATTAATGGATGACTGGATAAAGAAATTATAGTATATATATACACACAATGAGATACTATTCAGCCATAAAAAATAATGAAACACTTATAAAAACATAGGTGGGCCTAGAAGATGTTATGTTAAGTAAAATACACCAGGCACAGAAAGACAAATATTCTCTCATTCATATGTGGAATATAAAAACACTGATCACTGATGTTGAGATTGGAAATGTAGTTACTAGATACTGCGCAGCGTAGGACAATGCGAGGGATGAGAAGAGGTTGGCCCACAGGTACAAAGTCATGGTTAGATACGGGGAATAAGTTGTGTGTCCTATTAAACATTAGGATGAGTATAATTAATATGTATTTCAAAATAACTGGGGGAAAGAATTTTGAATGTTCTAATCACAAAGAAATGATAAGTGTTTAAGGCAGTGCATATATTTATTATCCTGATTTAATCATTACACAATATATACATGCATTAAAATATCACATTGTACCCTATAAATATGTACAATTATGTGTCACTCAAAAATAAAATTAAAGGTGCAGTGACATTGTGAGCATAACTTGAGCCTAGGAATTTGAGTTCAGCATGGGTGACAGAATGAGACCCCATCTCAAAAAAAAGGTAACTAAAAAAGAGAAGAAAGAAAAAAGTAGTCCATGAAATAAATCTAACAGGTTTCTCTTTCTTTCCCTTGCTCTCTTTCACCCCTCGATACCATCTCCTTCTTTCATTTTAAAATCTCTTAAGGTCATTAATAACCTTGAGGCTCTTGTGAATTTTAAGGAGAATTTTAAGGCCACAGGATTTGCCCAATTTGCAGACCAGGGAAACTGTAGGAGTAGGGTGAGAATTTCAATGAACATCTCTGCTCCCTGTTCCCATTGGGTGCCTCCATGTGGCAGAAGACACTACCATGAGGGGGATTTGTGTGAGCAGCCCAAGGGGCTAGACACGAGCAAGTCCTTGAAAACATATTTTTCGGTCTCCCAAGCCAGGTAAACTGCTAAAAGTCTTTATGTGAAGTTGTATTTCTCTGTAGCTTTCAGGACCCCTCTGGACAACTGAGGGCTGGGGTTTAGCTCAGCTGGTAGAGTGCTGCTCTGTCCTCTTTAAGGCCCTGGGTTTGATCCTCAGCACTGCAAAAATGGGAGAAGGATCTAGCAGCTCACTCCCAAAACAATCCCAAAATGATCAGCCACTGAAAACCCTATGAAGAGCAGAGAAGCACTGACATAGTGCTGGGCATGGCATAGTGTCAAGGAGTGTTTTGTTCTGATCCTATGTACACATGGGATCGCTATGAGTTGGACCCGACTCAAGGCACCTAACGACGTGGACAAGTAGGCCGGGATGATGTGAACTGGTTTTCCCTGCTTCATAGTTCCTAAAGCTGGCCATGTTAAGGAATCTGTGTCACTGTTTAGGAAGTAACTCCGATTTGTACTGGCAACACAGTTGATTTCAAATTCAGGGCCCTGTTTTGTAACAACAGTGGCAAGCAGGTTTATACTCAGAGCTGTTCTGGAAAACAGAGGCCAGGATGGGATAGTCAGAGGCTCCATGTCTCTCCCTGCAATGGAGAAGTAGATTTAACTTGGAAAGTTGACAGAATCCCCCCCTCTGAAGAGATACAGAAAAGGTGTGATAAACAAAAGAGTTTCTCTATGATAATAAATGTCTCTTTTATTGTAATATGCATCAGGCAATGTTGGAGCAATGACTTTACCTGAATTTGGAGGCCCCAAATCAAGTATATTTGAAGAATGAATGCAACCAGTTTATAAATTACTTGATTTTACCATGTTATTTATTCAGGACCAGTCAACAGAGAATAGAAGACTTTGAATCACCAAGTTTAGGCTTTGTTTACTGTGTATGCCTTTGTGGATACTAAAACAACATTCATTCATTTGGCAAATATCAACTCTGCCTTTCAAAACTTTCAGCACTAAGAATTTCAGCCTGGGTAATCACTTTGTTGTTAGGAAATCACTTTAGATTTTTATCTATTTTAATTTATACTTCAGATAGAATTTTGGAGCTAGAAGGTTTAGAGACCTTCTAATTTGCTCACTTTGCAGGTGAGGAAGGTAACGTCCAGTGCAGCTGAATGTTGCTGAGATCAGGCCTGTTTGTGCTCAAGTCCTCTGACGGTCTCAATCTTATCATTTTGTGGACGTGTAAGAAGATCCAGGAAGGGCAAGAGTCCCAAGGGAGCATGTTGGACTACTTGCTACCATGGCAAATAAAGGCAATTGCAGTTTATTAGACTCAAAACAGAAGAGATCATGTTTACATCACTAATTTGTGAAGCAACTCATACTGCTTCCACTTATATTCCTTGCAAAATATTTTCTCTAGGTATTCTGATGACCACCTCATGTGTCACCTTTCAAGGACATGTGCAAATCTGCACTTTAGGCAAAGATTGACCATTGGACTGATTCTGGGAAGGAAGAACCATAGAAGAGAAGGAAGAGAAAAGATAAGCTCTATGGTGGATGAAAGTTTAATTTGTAGGACTTTCTTAAGCAAAGCTTTCCTTAGGTTATGATCATTTTCTTTCTTTATCACATCCCAAAGACATTTCTCTTTTAGGATGATAGGCTCCTTCATGGACAGGCCATAGAACTATTTGCTTCTTCCTTAACATATCCCTGGACATTTGTACAAAACAAATTAATCTGAACTCCCTACTCTTTCCTCTTGATTTTTACATTAATAATAATATTTTATACATTATATGGGCTGGGGTTTAGCTCAGTTGGTAGAATGCTGCTCTGCACTCTCTGAGGCCCCAAGTTTGATTCCCAGCATCACAAAAATGGGAGAAAGACTTGGCAACCTACTCTTCAAACAATCCTGAAACAATCCTCCATTGAAAACTCCGTGGATAGCAGATAAGCACTGACATAGTGCAGGGCATAGCACAGTGTTTTATTCTGTTGTACATAGGGTCTCTATGAGTTGGGCCCTAACACCAAAAACATACAGTATGTAGCAAACACCTAAAATTCACTGTCTGAAAGTAGTCTATAGCTTGGAAAGAGGGAAGAGGAGGAGACTTGAGAATAGTAAACTGGCAAGAAAAAATTAGATGCCATTTTCTAGGAAAATATTTTCAAGTCATAATGTCATTGTGTGCAGAGCTGAGAGAGTGAAGTCCTCATGACTGGTTTGTAGACTGGTCCCTACTTGTCTTAGCTTTCTGAATTTGCTTAAATATCACTTCTCCCCACTTCATTTTACAGTACTGGAGGGGCTGAACCTAGGACCTTGCACATATGCCTCAAGCACGCTACCACTGAGCTGCACCTGCAGCCCCTTTTTCATTTTTATTTTGTGGCAGGGTCTCGCTAAGTTACACAGGCTGCCTCTGGCCTCAGACTTGTTACACTCCTGCCTCTGCCTCCCCAGTTGCTGAGATTATAGTTGTGAGCCATTGCGCCTGGCAAGATATTTGTAATACTATTTTCATAAGGGAATAAACTGAAGCCCATTTTGGCAAGTATGACCCAATATTAACATCTGCATCTGCTTATTATGCTGGGCTTTTTACACTTCTAGATATTTTCAAATGTGATGTTTCCAGGAGATGCCTCAGGACTCCTGGGGGCTGGTATAGGATGAGGGAGGGTGAGTGGCAGCTCCTCAACAATGCCTCCCCTCTCAGCAGTTGGCCTATCAGACTTTCATGAATACTTTGAATACAGGCCTCCCAACTAAACAAGAGCTCAGAAGCACTGTCTGTCACCACCCTTTCATGAGGCGGAATGCTTTTCTTTGTAGAAAGTACTATATGACACTACAGTGGCTCCAATTTTTTCCCCTCTTGTTCAAATGTGACAGCAATGAACATAACTTGAAATAAGTGAGCTGCTAGGTAGAGCTTGGGAATATTTGTACCATTCTGAGGTTTCTGGTGTAAGAACATTTTATGTATCAGTTTCTCCCCTGGATTTGCTTATTCAATGCCTTTTATGTATATTTCAAAAGTCTTGAAAAGTATTCCCAGCTGCTGTAGGGAGGAAGACATCTCTCAGCTCCCCATCTTGCGGTCAAAAAGCACTTAAATGAACATCCCTTGCTGCAGGGAACCCTTTGAAATGTTTCACAGCTCAGGTTAAAAGATTATGGCCTTTGTAATCAAGAAGTTTATAAGTGCATGGAGATTATAGGTCCCTGACGGTCGAGACTCTGTTTCAAACTTGTTTCTGGTCCCAGGTGCATCTATGCGTAACAGGGCTGACGATAGGCTCGGCCTGTCCGCCAGGCCCTGAGGGTCTTAGCCTCCATCTCCATCTCTGTCCAGCTCACCCTCCTCCCCTTGCCCACACCCTAGTGGCTGCACACCGATTGCCTTTCTCTCTCCTATCATTTCATCATCTCCTTCCCTTGCACGGTCGCCCTGTCACGGACGTATTGGACAGAAAGCAAAGCGTTTCTCTTCTTTTTGGCTCTCGCTCAAGGGGAAGCGTTCAGTTTGGATAAAACCAGGTTGTCCAGGGCCTTCTGGGTCTCTTGTGGACGTTTTCCCTCAGTGGCTGAAACCCCACGTTCGCTAGATGGCGCTCGATAGCAAAAGAAGAAGGACTGCATTTAGGGAATGCGATTTAAGTGCCCGAACTGATTTTTGTCTCCTTAATAAGCTCCTGTGCGGTGCGCATTGGTGGAGGGAAACGCAGTCCGGAAGGAATTTGTGCAAAGGCAGAGCAGCTCCACCGGGTCTCTGATAGAGACGTTATTGCTTCCGCAGACTGGGCCTGCCAGGTCGGGGGAGGTGCTGGGTCATTTTTTCCCGTTTCAAAAGGGCAGAGTTAAGGCTCCAGAGTCCAGGGTCTAGCAGACTCCCTGCGCCCGCACTGCCACGCCCTGGGCTCCGCTCGACCAAACCGCACACCGGAGCAGCGCCCAGATTTCGCTGGACTCTGGGCGGGGTGTACCCGCCTCACCCGCCTCCGAACAGCAGGGGCGTCTGCCGGGCCCCTCCCTACCATAACCCGGGCTTTGTGGTCGTGGTTTGTTGGAGAGGGGTGGGGGCGCACCAGGCGGTCATTCTTTGCCTGCAGCATCAGTCAGGGGACACGCACTTACACCTTGCCATCCACAGCTGTCTGCAGGACACACAGCCTTAGTACCCACCGGACATTTAGGCACCCACGAAAGTACTACTATAATCTAGCTTGGATTATGTTTTATTTTATATGATTCAGTTTTAAGATATAATTTTTAATATTCCTTATTAATTAATATGCTTTGTTAATATTTATGAAGACAAAAGAGCCTAAAATCCAGAAAGCCCCAATGAGGCCATGGTATTCTGTTCCCTTGCCAATATGTGAATATCACTTTTACCTAATACTTGAGGCTTAGCAACTAGTGATTTGAATATGTCTCTTTATTGAGGATTCATTTGAGATGTAATAGAGGGGCCTCCACCTTCCATACATGCCCATTGGGCTTATTTCTCCAAGTCCTGGGGACATTTGGGCTTAGCTGTACCTTTACCGAAAGGGTCCTGCTCATTCATTCTGCAGTGCGAGAGACTTAGTCCAGCACCTGAAGGGAAAGGACTGGCTCCTGCAATTGTCTGTGGCCCTGGCAAGGGAGGTTAGAATCTTTGGATCTCACTTTTGCCTTCTGTAAATGAAATCACCTGCCTTAACAAGGTGATCACTAATGTTTCTCCAAATCAAATATAAATCTCCGTGTTCTACTGGGATAAAGACAATAGGAGAGGTTGGCTGGATATGCAGCCCACATGACCTCCATAACTGTTGATGCAATTCAGTGGTTAAAAGAAAAATTTAAGACACTGTTGCATTGCTTCATTGTTTCATTGTTATTTGCCAAAAATGTTTTGCTTATGGCTTATTGCCGAAGGTAGGATTAGAGTGAGTATAATTATTCCATGATAAATATCATAGCACAGCACCATGCACGAGATTGGAGCTTAATACACATTTGTGGAATTGTGTAAGTTATTAATGGGAGTTCTGTCTGGTTTAAAGAGATGAGCAGAGTGAAACCCTTTAGGTTTCATTTCAAATCATCACTTCTCTAAAAAACAACCACATAAATTTATAGTAGGCTTTCAGCAATTCTATTATTGTTAGGTGCTGTTGGGTCAGGTCCAATGCATTGCAACCCAATGTAAAACAGAATGAAACACTCCCGACACTGCCTGGCACTATGTCAGTGCTTCTCTGTTATTCATATTGAAATATTCATTTCAACAGTGGATTGTTTTGGGAGTGG
The DNA here is from genome assembly GCA_007922755.1 of Pedetes capensis. Taxonomy (NCBI): domain Eukaryota; kingdom Metazoa; phylum Chordata; class Mammalia; order Rodentia; family Pedetidae; genus Pedetes; species Pedetes capensis. The sequence goes on along the minus strand of VMDO01023502.1, from coordinate 19,791 downwards.
GCTACTGGGTCCTTCTCCTTGTTTTGCAGTGCTGAGGATCAAACCTAGGGTCTCAGAGAGCACAGAGCAGCTCTCTACTGACTGAGCTAAACTCTAGCCCCAAGCAACTCTTCTAATGTGAGTGAATTCATGTGTCCCCAGTCTGCTCCCTATATAAAGTTGAAGAATTTTCTCAGCTCTCAGCCACTATCTACATCTGTCAAATTGAGGTGCTCTAGGTGGAATGGTGTTAGGGTTGGGGCCTAAGTGTCTCAGGATCAGCATGTGGAGGAAGAACTCGGAGAGTAGGGAAGATGCGAGTGTGGTTCTTCAGCTGGGCTGCAGCCCAGACTTGTGCAGAGGGTTTGCACTGAGGGGCAAGGGTTCCAGGAGCATCCCAAAGAAACTCTAGTGGCTGGTCAGTCATGGAAGGAGGGCACAGGTTGACTCTGAGAGTGGCGAAATGTATCTGGCAGTGCTGCCAGTGTTGGGAGTTAGAAAATCCCTAGCCATGGACAGCCCAGGAGGAAAGAGGCCAGCAGTGTAACCCAGGGAGCCAGGGCCAGGGGAAGGGGGAGAATCTCCTGGAAGGAGAGCTCTTGGGACCTCCCCAGCTGGGAAGGAGCACTTCTAGAAGCACATATAAAAAGGACATTTGGAAGTTTGGGGCTTTTGTTCCTGAGAGTAAATGCCTCCCCCCTCCCTTTTTTTATTCTAAAAACATGACAAAATATGTTGTTGTTGTTGTTAGGTGTCGTTGAGTCGGTATCTGAATCATACTGACCCTACATACAACAGGCAAAACACTATTGTCAGTGCTTCTCTGCTGTTCATAGGGTTTTCAATGGCAGACTGATTTTTGGGAGCGGGTTGCCAGGTCCTTCTCCCAAGCCTACAGCACCTGGTGTTCCCAAGCGACCTCTTGGGAACTCCCATCCAAGTACTAACCAGGCCTGGCCCTGCTTTGCTTCCAAGATCTGACAGGATCGGATGCCACAGGGCTACTGCTGCAAGCATGAGAAAATATAGGAAATTTTATTTGGTGAAGTATCGACTTTCACAAAATTCATTTAGGATTAATGAAACTGATGTGTGTTGTCAGTTTTTCTAAGTAGATTAAGCAGCCACTGTATATCCAGTGGGGCTAGGGGTTTAGGCCAGTTGGTAGAATGCTTGCTGGGCATACTTGAAGGCTTGAATTTGATTCTCAGCACCACAAAAATGGGAGAAGGACCTGGCATCCCAGTTGTGAAACAATCTGCCATTGAAAACTCTATGAATAACAGAGAAGTGTTCGATTCTATTGTACAGTGGGTCACTATGAGTTAGTCCTGACTGGAAGGTACCTAACAACAACCACCACATATATCCAGAGGCAGGGTTTATAAGATTCCTTTTTCTAATAGGCAATAGAGTTAAAGAAAGCCCACAAAGCTGACCTTCAATTCCAGCTACAGCATTTGGTAACTGTGTGACCAGTAAAAGGTAAATTACTTCGCTTTCTCCAAAACAGTTTCTCCAATTGTATAAAGGGAAGGTGAGTAGGATTATACCTACTTTGTGTATTTACTAAGATTAAAAAGCTGGGCTTAGTGGCGCACACCTGTAATCCCAGCAACTCAGGAGGTAGAGGCAGAAGGATGGTAAGTTCAAGGCCAGAGGCAGTCTGTAATTTAGTCTCTCTCAAAAAATAAAAAATGGGCTGGGGACAGAGGGAGCTCAGTGGCCCAGCACTTGCAAAGCATGCAAGCGTGAGGCCCTGGGTTTAACCCCCAGTACTGAAAAAAAAAGTGTCAATTAGTAGTAACCATTACTGTTTTTATTATCTTTATTGTGACGAGCAGCATCTACGCCCTTGTCAGAGCTGGTGACTAAATGGGAGTCTGACAAATAATGCATTTTAAAGGAAAAATGAGTTTGTTGATTCACATCTTTGCTGAAAGCATCCTGGATGCCAGGCTGTAATTAATTTCAGCATTTGCCATTTACCAGCGTTGAGCTCTGCTCATTTTTGAGGATGCTTCTTAGGAATTCAAGGAGGGGAGAAGTTATATGTGGTTTTGCATTTTCTGAAATCTTCAACCTGCATGGCTAACTGGCATAAAAGCCCTACATGCTTCTGAAGAATTTGCATAGCAGACTAAATAAAAGACAGCTTTAGTTCCTGGAAATGCTGGTAGAATACTGAGCAAGTGATGATTTACAGGATTCGGTTTTTCAATTTATAAATCAGAAATTCCTAACATTGGTTTATATTTTTATATCACAGATTCATTTATTCAGAGAGTTTTCAAAGGGGGAATGGCAAACTAAATGCAGTAATAACAGGGGGTTGTTTTTCTTGCATGTCTTCCCTGCTGCACAATGTCATGTGGCTGACCCTCGTTTACAGAACACAGCAGGCGTTCAGATGCAGATCTGACATTTGAGTATATTCACCTGGACATCTCATGAGAATTTGCACATTCGTCGCTGCCCCCCCATTGGAATTGAAACCAGGGCCTTGTGAATACTCCCCCTCCCAGCATCACTAATGTGAACTACTTTTTGCACTCTGACATTAACAGGCAGGGTAGCTCAGGCATTAGCAGTCAATATGGAGGAAAACGGGCTGGGATTTAGCTCAGTTGGTAGAGTGCTGGTCTGCAGTCTCTGAGGTCCCAGGTTCAATTCCCAGGTTCAATTCCCAGCACTGCAAAAATGGGAGAAGGACATGGCAATCCACTCCCAAGGCAATCCCAGAAAAACAATCAGCCATTCATTGAAAACCCTGTAATGGTCACTATGGAGTCGTACATGACTGACAGCACCTATCAATAACATGGAGGAAAATGGTACTGAAAATGACTCCTGCCATTCATGTGCCATCTCTGAGGACATTGGAAAGACATTTTCTAATGGGTCCCACACAGTAATCCAAGCCATTGATCCATTTTCAAAACAGACCCCAGGCTCAGGTCACACTGGGTGCCCAAAGGTGGGCACCCAGGGCTGATAGCCTACCACCTTGCCCTAGCTTGAATAAAACTAGTTGGAACATGTGTCCTCTCTCCTTTCTTCTCTTCTTCCTTCCTTTCAATATTTTGCCCTTTGCTCGTCTCTTCTTTCTCTAACAACTACATGCACGCCTCCCCTTCTCTCTGGCCGACCATCTTCTCTGTCTATTTAAGGTACATTTCCCTCTAGAACCTTGCTTAATTCTCTTCTCTCTGACTTTACCTTTCCCTGGGAAACAGAAATATCCTTATAAAGATTCACCCAGGGGACCTAGTTTAATTCAAGTTCCTTTTCAGGTTTATCTAAACTTCTCCAGGTACCTCAATTAATTAATTCTTTCTTTTTTTCAGTACTGGGGATTGAATCCAGGGCCTTGCACTTGCATGTTTTGCAAGTGCTGTACTCCCCTAGCACCCCCCTTTTTTCCTTTTTGAGACAGGGTTACACTAAATTACATAGACTGCCTCTGGTCTTGAACCTGCGATCCTCCTGCCTCTGCCTCCGGTCTCTGGGATTACAGGCTTGCTCCACTGTGCCCCGACTCTGTAATTACTTCTTAATAGTGTATAATCTTTTAATAAACCTTACCTCTGTACTGTGACTTCTGTGTTGAGCATAAATTCATTTATATGCCAGATAAAAGAACTAGGGTTATGTTGCCAAATTCCTGGACCCAAGCTCTGGACCTGGCTACCAATAACATTAGGCAAGGTGGAGGGGCAGAGGAGGTGGGAAGGAAATGGTTTGAATTTGTTTCAGAGTTTATAAATGGAACTAAGGAAATGGTCTGTCTGGGTCATTGCCTGTGAATCTAATAAAATTGGGGCCTAGACAGGAAATGTTCAGTTTTACTCAACTTTGGACAGACTTCTTCCTGGCTGGAGTCCCTGACTTCCCTTTTCAGAGGGTGTTTACTTTAGAAAAAGTGTCATTGCATTTTTTCTCTGCTCCTTTGAGATGCACATCTTTAACAATTCCTCTTGCCAGTTTTACAACCCAGGAGTGTCTTTCTCCAGGGATTCCCTTTGGAAGGTTGTGCTCAAGGAAGTCAGTGCCCCTTGGCATCCTCTCTAACCTGAGAAGGAGCCGCCTGCCTTCCTCCAAGTTGTAGGTCAGAGGTGGAGCATGCCCACTTTCTCATTTCCCACTTCCCTCCAACTTCATTGAAATCTAGCCTCTGCCATGGCCTGTCCACTAGCCGGCTTTTGCAAAGCACTCTAAAGACCTGTCCAGTTAAGTGACCTCCTCTCATTGTCACTCACAGCTGCCGAAACTGCTGACCCATCCCTCTGCCTCTATCTCTGGTGTGACATCATTCTTGTCTGGTTTCCCTCCATTCTTTCCTTCTTCTTTCCTTCCTTCCTTCTTTCCTTTTCCTCTCTCCCTCCTTGTCTGCCTGCCTGCCTGCCTGCCTGTCTTCCTTCCTTCCTTCCCTCCCTCCTGCCCCCCTCCCCCCTCCCTTCCTCCTTGTCTGCCTGTCTTCTTTCCTTCCTTCCTCCCTCCCTCCCTCCCTCCCTTCCTTTCTTCCTTCCTTTTCTTTATTTTCTTGGCTGGGGATTGAAACCAAGGCTTTTTCCCTCCTGCTCTTTCTTGACTCCTTTTACTCACAATCCTCTCTCCCCCTTTACTGTTGGGGTTTCTTGGAGTTCCATTCCCAGCTTTCTATTCTTCCCCCGTTCTCTTTGCCCTGGGTCATCTTCCCCTGCTTTTGCCTTCAACTGAGGTTCCTCAAGTGTCTGTTCTTCCCCTTGTCTTCCTTCCTGCCCTGTAGCATCGACTTCACAGGTAGAGGTCAGTTTACCTAGAGCCCAATTCCTTAGCAGTAGACACCATCACCCCACTTTGGGGGAAGTATTTTAAAATCCTTAAGAGTTCTTATTAATTTGAGCTTTGTTTTGGCATCTAAAATTTTGAAAAAATGGATTACTCTAAATACTATCCTTTCCGCCTATTTATGTGTTCTTACTATTTTCCAGAAGTCCAATATTTTATGAATGATAAACTATTATTAGAATACTTTAATGACTGGTTAGTACTTACTTTGAAGACTTTTTGAGTTTTCCAAAATCTATTAAGTCTAACTTGAAAAGACCCTTAGCATGGGGCAAAAAAAAAAAAAAAAAAAAAAAAATAGGACACCAATGCAGATGCAAACAGACTTGACAGGGGTCTTAAGACAATCTGGCTTTCGGTGAGCTGATTCCCTTGCTTTTTAGCCTGAATTCCCTTCACTCTGTACATTGTGTCCAAAGCTGCTGCCCTATCAGAATAACTGAAGTACCTTGAGTCACCCAGAAATGTCTGCCTCTTCCTCCTGGCCCTTCTGGAATACCTTCTCCCTCCCTTCTCTACCTGGACCTACCTCCTTCACACACCAAGGTGCAGTTCATTATTGTCCTGTGGCTCTAGAGCCTGTGTTGACATCCCTTCACCTCGGCAGAATTAATTATTCTCAACTCTGCACTTCATAACATTACTGCTTACATCTGATTATAGTACCCAATGGCACCTACCAATCAACCAACAAACAGCTTTTAGTACAGCTTTTTGTATTTGCTTCTATTTCTCTTGCTAGGCATTTATCTCTTTGAAGGCAGAGCTGGAGTTGGTTCATCTTTGGGACCTTGTGCCTGTAATAGTGACTGAATCATGGCAAATCTGTATTTGGTCACTGAATGTATGAATGAATGGAGACTCAAATCATAATTGCATTATTATTCACTTGTTTACTTTTCTGTAACAGCAAAAGTAAAGGTCAGAGGGAGTAAGAGGCTGAGTACTAGTTGATAGTTTAAGAAATGTCACCCAATATTTGAAAATGAGAGAAGTTGACTCTATGACCTCAAAATCATATCAGAACACTAACAATCCTACCTGGTAAACAGGGGCCAGCTGCAGGCCCATCAGATCAGCTGCCTGCCTTTGTACAACCTGCAAGCTAAGAATGACTTTTACATTTTTAAATGGTTAAATTTTAAATGGTTATATAGGCTGTTGTTGTTGTCAGGTGTCTTTGAGTCAGTTCTGATTCATAGTGACCCTATGTATAACAGACGAGACATTCCCTGACTCTGTGCCAACCACACGATCTTTTTTATGTTTAAGCCTATTATTGCAGCCACTCTGTTAATTGATCTAGTTGAGATTCTTCATTTTTTCATGGATTCACCAACCATGATGTCCTTCTCCAGGGACTGGTCTCTCCTGACAATATGTCCAAAATATATAAGATGCAGTCTAGCCATCTTTGCTTCCAAGGAGCACTCTGGATGCACTTCTTCTCAGATGGATCTGTTGGTTCTTTTGGCAGTCCATGGTATATTCAACTTTCATCTCCATAATTCAAAAGCATCAATTCTTCTCCTGTCTCCTATATTCAACGTCCAGCTTTCACAAGCACATGATGCAACTGAAAATACCACAGCATGAGTCAGGCGCACTTTTGTCTTCAGTGTGACATCTTTACTTTTCAACACTTTAAAGAGGTCTTTTGCAACAGCTTTTCCCAATGCAAATTTCTTGACTTTGATTTCTTGACTGCTGCCGCCGCGGGTGTTGATTGTAGAACTAACTAAAGCAAAATCATGAAAAACCTCAGTCTTTTCTCCATTTATCATGAAGTTTCTTAGTTACCCACTTGTAAGGATTCTTATTTTCCTCATGTTGAGGTGCAATCAATACTGAAGGCTGTGTTCTTTGATATTTGTCAGTAAATGTTTCAAATCTTCTTCAGTTTCAACAAGCAGAGCTATGTCACCTGCATAACTCAGGTTGTTAATGAAACTTCTCTAGTCCTAATGCCATGTTCTTCCTCATAAAGTCCAGCTTCTCAGATTATTTGCTCAGCATAGAGATTGAAGAGGTATGGTGAAAGGATACAGCCCCAACACACACCTTCCTAACTTTAACCAAACAGCATTTCCTTGTTCTGTTCAAACAACTGCCTCCTGGTCTATGTACAGATTCCTCATGAGTACAATTAGGGGCTCTGGTATTCCCATTCTTCACAATGTTTTCTACAATTTGTTGTGATCCACACAGTCAAATGTCTGCATTGTCAATCAAACATAGATAGACATCTTCCCGGTATTGTTTACTTTGAGCCAGTATCCATCTGACATCAGCAATGATGTCCCCTCTCTTCTGAATCCAGCTTGATTTTTGGCAGTTCACTGTCAATATACTGCTGCAGTCACTTTTGAATGATCTTTGTTGTTGTTGTTGTTTTTGGGTGTAAATTGTCTTTAGCAAAATTTTATTTATGTGAGATGTTAATGATATTGTTTGATAACTTCCACATTTGGTTGGATTCTTTTTCTTGGGAATAGGCACAAATATGGATCTCTTTTAGTCAGTTAGATAGCTGTTTTCCAAATCTCTTGGCATAGACAAGTGAATACCTCCAGTGCTGCACCTGTTTATTGACACATCTCAATTGGTAGTCCATCAATTCCTAGAGCATTGTATTTTACCAATACCTTCACGGCAGCTTCCACTTCTTTCAGTACCATTGGTTCTTGATCATAAAACCTCGTGGAATGGTTGGTCATCCACCAATTCTTTTTGGTAGAATGACTCTGTGTATTCTGTGTATCTTCTTTTGATGTTTCCTGCATCATTTAATCTTTTGCCTGTAGCATCCTTCACTATTGTCACCCAAGGCTTGAATTTTTTCTTCAATTCCTTAAACTTGAGAAAAACAGCACGTTCTTCCCTTTTGGTTTTCTATCTCCAGCTCTTTGTATGTGTCATTATAATATTTGATTTTGTCTTCTCAAGCTACCCTTTGAAATCTTCTTTAGTTCTTTAACTTCATCATGTCCTCCTTTTACTTTAGCTGCTTGATGTTCGAGGGCAAGTTTCAGAGCCTCTTTTGCCACACAATTTGGTCTTTTCTTATTTTCCCATCTTTTTAATAACTTTTTGCTTTCCTCATGAATGATGTCTTTTGATATCATGCCACAATTTGTCTGGTATTCTATCATTAGTGTCTAACACATCAAATCTGTTCTTGAGATGACCTCTAAACCTGGGTGGGATATACTCAATGTAATACCTTGGCTCTCATACACTTGCTTTAATTTTCTTCAGTTTCAGTTTGAACCTGCTTATGAGCAGTTGATGGTCTGATCCATAATCAGTACCTTGTCTTGTTCTGACTTCTGATATTAAGGTTTTTCCACCTTCTCTTTCCACAAATGTAGTCAATTTGGGTTTTGTATATTCCATCTGGTAAGTTCTACGTGTATAGCCATTTATGTTGGTGAAAAAATGTATTTGCAATGAAAAGGTCATTAGTCTGACAAAATTCTAATGTGATCTTCAGCATCATTTCTATCACCAAGGCCATATTTTCCAACTATTGAGCCTTCTTTGTTTCCATCTTTTGCACTCCAATCACCAATAATTATCAATGAATCCTGATTCCATGTTTGATCAATTTCAGCCTGCAGAAGCTGGTAAAAATCTTCCACTTATTCATTTGTGGCCTTAGCAGTGGATGTGTAAATGTGAATAATAATCATATTAACTGGCCTTCCTTGTAGGTGCATGGACACTATTCTATCACTCATAGCATTACACAGAAAACAGATCTTTTTTTTATAAATTTTCTCATGGATCCAAATCTTTTTTTTTTCCCATTACACAACTATTATATCACTCTTGGTCACACTTTCATCAACTTACATTTTACAGAACCATTTGATATGTAATAAAAATTGTATATATTCATGGATTATATTCCTATTGATCTTATTTTCTTCCTTTCCCCTATTTTTCTCCTGTATTCATACAATTGCATGATATATTTTGAGATTTTGCTCTCTCTCTTTTCTCTCTCTACTTTATTTCCCCTCCCCTTTTCCCTTTCCCCTACTTCACTCTCACCCACTGTTCTCCTCCCTCCTTCTTTGTACTCTGCTATATTTTCCTTTCTTTGATAAGTATTATTTAGAACAGATCTTTAGATGTCTTTTTTGAGGATGATGCAAGTGCTTAAAGAGAAACTTTAAGTTGTCATTCCTGGCAGAGTAAACCATATGATTATCTGATTCAAAATGGCTAATACCAGTCCATTTTAGCTCATTGATGCCTAGAATGTTGATGTTTATGTGCTCCTTTTCAGTTTTGATGATTTCTAATTTTCCTATTTGTAGTTGTTTCTTCTCATTTTGAGTCAAGCCACATCAGCAAATCGAGGTCCCTTGGGCTTTACTCCATTCATGTCATTAAGGTTGACTCTACTTTCAGGAGGCAATTCTTCTCCAGTTTTCTTTTGTGCCCCTTTCAGCCTGGGGGGCTCATTTTCTGGCACTATATCTGACAGTATTTCTCTTCTATTGATAGGGTTTTCAATGGCTAATTGTTTTGAGAGTGGGTTGCAGGGTTCTTCTCCCTAGTCTGTGTGAGTCTGGAAGCTCAGCTGAAACCTGTCCACCATGGATGACTGGGCTAGTATCTGCAATACTGGTGGTATAGCTTTCAGTATCACAGCAACATGCAAGCCCCTACAATATAGCAAACTGACAGACAAGTGGATGGTTATATTAATACTTCCATAATATTTTTCATTTTGCCTTTTGACTTGCAAACCCTAAAATATTTACTACCTGGCCATTGAATAAAAAGTTTGCTGATGGAGAAGGTGGTAACTCTGACTCAATATTTACTATTGATTAAGGCTAGACATTTTACAACTGTATAAAGTTAGACGTTCATGTATAGAAAATTGTCAAGCTATCATGATAGTACTTGGCTTTACATTTAACAGTTGTATCCCTTTTGTTCTCTGGCTGAGTAAGATCTCAGTCTCTATATCTTCTTTATATTAGCTTTGTTATCCTATAGATTTATTAATGTTGTTGTTGTTAGGTGCCATTGAGTCAGGTTTGATTCATAGCAACTCTATGTACAACAGAAGAAACACTCTCTGACAATGTGCCATGCCTGGGACTGTGTCAATGTTTCTCTGATATTCTTAGGGTTTTCAATGGAAGATTGCTTTGAAATGGGCTGCCAGGTCCTTCTCCCTAGCCTGTGGCACCTGGTATTCCCAGGTGGTCTCCCATCCAAGGACTAACCAGGCCAACCCTGGTTAGCTTCTGAGATCAGGAGGGATTAGATGCCAGTGTGCTATGGCTACAGGCAAAGATTTATTGATAAGTGAAACAAACCTTTGGCATATACCCACACTCGACTTGAATGACTATTATGGTTTTTAGGTTTTGAAGGTGATTCTTTGTACAGGTTGTGGAACCTGGGTGGGTAGGGCCAGTGACTCTGGAAGCTGGGGGAGCACTTGTCAGAGGCAAGAGACCTTACACTCCGCTGTTGTGTACTTCTCCCAGGAAGGAGGTAAGGGAAGGGCAAAGGGTGAGAAACCTAGTAACTCAGTTTTCCTATGTGTTTAGCCATCCTGCCTGGGAAAAAGTTAAAATTGAAGCTACTTTCTCCATTTTCCAAGGATGGACCGTTGGGGCTCTCTCTCAAAGGCAAGACTAAGTTTTTAGTTTTGACATATAGTATTTCTAGCAGCTGCCCTTTTCTCTCTGAACATTTCCCATTTGATTCTCTTTCAAGGAGAATTTCCTCAAGCAGATTGGACTAGCATCATCGAGTTCAAGCAAATGCTCAAAAGATCAAAACCTGAGTCTGGGAAGTTGCCTCTAGTTACTAAAAGTGACCTTTCGGTATTATCAGGTACTTTGATGGTGGGTGCTGTTCAGATTTCTCCCTACATCCTGGAGGATGGGTTCTGCTGTGCATCTGTCCAAGCCTTCCACACCTGAAAAGATTACCCAGGAATAGTTCCAAAAGCCATGTAAATTGGAATTTGAGTCCTTGCACTCTAGGAACCTGACATAATTATCTTCATTCAAGGTCCAGGGACCTGAAAGGCAGCAGGATCAGCTGGCTACATTGGTTGGTTGTTTTAGGAGGATATTTTAATCAGATTGCCTGCCAATTATTATGACAGTTTACACCCAAGTGTACCACCTAAAGGAAAAAGTTAGCCAGTCACACCAGAACACTAGGATGAAAACAGCTACCATATTGCTAGACTAAGAAAAGAAGAAAATTATCGAGCATTTTCTGCATGTTCTTTGTAGTTTTTAAATGTAGACACTTACTAGACACTTATTTCTATTGTGTCCTTTAAAAAAATTTTTTTTGAGACAAGGTCTTGTTGTGTAGCCCAGGCTGGCCTGGAACTCACTTTGATCCTGCTTCCTCAGCCTCCTGTGTGCTGGCCTTACAAATGTGCCACCATGCCTGGCTCCACTTATTTCTTCTATAATCAAAAGTAGACAGCTGGGAGTATAGCTCATTCATTTGCTTTGCACATTTGGGACCCTGGGTTTAATCACCAACATTGAAAGGAAAAAAAGCAATTTTGTATTTATTTCCCCAAACTAAAAATGTACAGGTGTTCTGACTCTAGAAACACTTTAATGTAAGTATATAGGCTTTTTTAAAAAACAATGTTTTATATTTCACACTCAATAAGTTTTATAAAATATACAAATTTAGTTAGGTGTTGTGGTTCACACCTATAATCCCAATGACTTGGGAGGCAGAGGCAGGAGGATCCCAAGTTCAAGACCAGAGGCATCTTGCATAATTTAGTAAGATGCTGATACAAAATACAAAATAAAAAATAGGCTGAGGGTGCAGACCAGTGGTAGAGTGAAGCCCTGGCTTTAATCCCCAAGAACCACACACACACACACAAAATATACAGATTCATAGAATGGAGAAATTAACTCTTCTCAGAAGAAATAGTGGTGAGGTATTCTTATTAGTTTTTTGGAGTTTTAGGGATTTGGGGTACTGTCTCTGGATGGATTGAAACAGGTTGTGAACAAGGGGAGGAGGTATAAATCCATGAGGGTGGCATTGTGAGTCTGTGACTGTGTGTTCCTGGTCGCCATGCATTCTTGGCTCTGTCTCCTCAGCAGCCATCCTCTTCAATGGTAGCTTGCATTGCTGTGTGACCTGCCAGCGTCTGGCCTCCTCTGCCCTAGCTCTTTGCAACAGCTGCTGGCAATTATTCCTCACCATCACCAGCCATCTTAGGCAGACTCATTGACCAACGTGGATAGACTAGAAATCTTTGCATTTTCTCTACTCCTACATTCCCTCCTGTCCAGGCCACCAAGTCTCAACAATCTGAGATTTAAAGGAAAATGTGATGTTCTTCATTTGGGAGCATCCCAAGCCCACAGGAATGTGCACAAAATCTGGCACATTTAAAAAAATGGTCATTAAAAAGCATTTTTGGTCAGGTGCTGTGGTGCATACCTGTAATCCCAACGACTCAAGAAGCTGAGCCACAAGGATCATGAATTCAAGGCCAGAGGCAGCCTGCACAACTTAGCAAGACCCCTGTCTCAAAATAAAAAAAAAAAAGGGCTGGGGTGCAGCTCAGGGATAGAGCACTTGCCTAGCATGCATGAGGCCTTGGGTTCAACACTCAAGTACTGAAAAAAATTTATAAAAAGGATTTTGAATGAAAAAGACATATTGTAGTTTTTATCTTGGCATTGTTTTAAGATGTCCCTTTTCCCTTTTCTTTAATTCCTTTGGGCAGGGACATGGATGCACCAACATGCTATTTGGTGATGGATGAATGCTCACTGTTTTGGATTAAGTATGTAGAAGATGGTCAAGATGCTGATGAACAACTCTAGTGCCCACTTTCTCGTTACATGGGTGAATCTACCCTTTACCTTTGGTGAAGTAATTAAGCCAGGATCCTCAGCTGTGGGGAAGCCTATCTGTTCAGTGCCTGTCACCATGGTGCCCCTCTTGCTTGTCCTTCCTGTCTGTTCCTGCCATTTTCATTTACCATCATTGTTGAATGGAAGGAAAACTCTGGGTGCATTTTGACACAGTGGCCTCCCACCTGTGCCCAGCAGAGTACAAATTGGAACCTGGCTGTGCATCATGGCCCATGCTTGCAATCCTAGCAACTTGGGAGGATGAGGCAGGTTGGAGGCCAGAGGAGGTTGCACAACTTAGGGAGACACAGTTTGAAATATAAAAAATAAAAAATGGCCTGAGGGTGTGGCTTAGTGGTGGAATGCTTGCTTGGCATGGATGAGGCCTTGGGTTCCACTCCCAGTACTGAAATAGCAAAGCAAAACAAAAACAAAAACAAACCCAGTAGCGCTTTTGGATATTGAACTTATACATTTTGATTTATGTAGATGAATTCATACAGTTCATTGCTTATTTTTTAACTTTTATAAAGCCATATTTGCTTTTCGAATTCTTTCCTCAAAGCTTTTGGTTGAAGCATTGCTCATATTCTTGCTGGCTCACCCCAGCCATTTATGGGCAGACTTCTTACATTCATTTGTTTTTCTCATTCATTATTTTATGAGTTTTCTGTATAATAAAAAGCTAGGTTTCCTTACTTTCCAGTTATTTAGTAAGGAATGGCTTTTGCAAAATATCTCCCTTGTAGATACAAAGAGTGGTTATTCGTTTAATCAATCAATTTTCATGCACATTTGCTCCTTCACAGCTTTAGCACGTCTGCTTCTCTGACATTCTGAGCTGATTTGGTTCAGCCTTGTGCTACCTCTAGAAAGCAGGAAGGTAATTTCCAGGTTGGCCAGCATGCTCTGATTTCCCCCTCTTGTTCCATCTCTAAAAGTGCCAGTTGGGCATGTTCTCCACAGTACATGCGGAGCCTGGAGGTATTTTTCTCTTAGGTAGCTCAGCGTTAATTTGGCTCTAGCAGGAACTGAAAACAGATATAAGCATCATCTCACATCTTTTGGCTGCTTGGAGGAACTGGCCACAAGAATTTAATGAAAATAATTTCAGTTCCAACTTCCACACATATACCTTGCTATGTTACTTTGTTGTTGTTGTACTCTATGCAGGTCACAAATTAATAGTCAAGTTAATTATTACAATGTTGCAATAATAACTACTAACATTTATTAGGCAATTATGATATGTCAAGCAGTATGCTAAGGATTATGAATATTCTTTTTGGTTAATCCTCACAACTGTTACAATCTCCATTTTCCAGTTGTGGAAATTGGGCATGGCTATTAGCACACAGGATTCAAATTCAGGGCTGGGGACCCTTAAGACCATTGCATACCATGCTTCCTTCCAGTGTCACTACTGTCCTTTGTACATCCCCAGGGATGTGCTACCACCTTTCCACCCTCTTTCTAAGGTACTACTTGAATGGGCTCTACCTCGAAAATCCTATGCTCCCAGGTGGACACAGCTTCTACATAGCTCCTCACACTGACCTTGTGTTGTTGGGTGGGTCCCTGAGGAAATTGTCAGCTCTCTGAGGGAGGAAGGAAAGGAGGGGTTTAGACATCTTTTATGCTTTCCAATTTTCTCTGTATCCTTCCTGTTATTTTTATCAATTGATGAGAAAGATTCCTCTCCTCATTTTAACTGGCAGGGACTCTGGTTCCTTCTCAGTTCTCCAGTAGATTTCAGAGGCAGAGACAGTTCGTCATGGGGATTTAGGAAGACTTTGATTCCTTAGGGGTCCCAAGGGCTTCCTTAGCTACTCTTGTTTGGAGGTAGCTTCTCCCAGGCTCAGTGCCGGGGTTTCTCTGTCTTTTTAATGATACTATTTACTAAGGTACTGAGGCAATTTTCTTAAAGTTGCTCAAGACTCAGTTCTGTCAAAGATAAATGTTCCCTTCTGAACTTCTGTAGCTTGCCTTTTCTTTTCTTTTTCTTTCTTTTTTTTCTTTTTCTTTCTTTCTTTTTTTTTTTTGCCTAAAGCCTTTTCCCTCTGCTTTTATTGTTAGTCCACAGAGAGCCACGGGAGGTGCTAAGATCCACTTCACTAATTCACAGCCAATTAGGAAGCTTCGGTTTGAATCTGACTGGAAGGTTCTGGCCATGGATCTGGAGTCCTCCCCACTTGCACTCTAGGGAATTAAAAATTTCTTTCACTTGTTTAGAAACAAGTTTGAAACTAATAGTGAAAACATTCCCGATTCAGGCAGAGCTGGTCACAAGGGTACACATTCTCTGCTTTATTTTTGGAACAAATGTTTGTTTTCTCTTCAGTAGTTTTGGCCTAACTCTTCCTTGTTGTGTTCTACCCACAGCAGTTGATTTAGGGTACACACCTGGGAAGGGAACTTATTTTCTTCTTTCTTTGCTGACGGTAACATGACTTTCTCCAAGTTTGAATTTTGATCTGATTATTTTTTTGTCCCCAGGATGCTGTCTCAGTTTCATCCTGAATCACACTATGAAGAGGCTACTCTGATAGTTACTGTGACCAGAGGTTTCTGAGGTAGGAACCACCAGGTTGTAGTTTAGGAAGAAAAGGCTTTTGACTTAAAGCAGAATGTAAATTAGCTTGGCTGTGGGCTACATGAAAAACAAAAATCTATTAAGCACAGCAAAAGTTTTGTTCTGAAAAGATACTAAAGCTTTCAAATTGTGAAATAAGAAGTGTGCTTATGCTCTGCTTTGTGAGGTAGGAAAATTTTAACCTGCGTCTTAAGATGCTCCCTTTCTAATCATGTGATCTATAGCTTCTGGAAGGTTGTTTTTATCAAGTATGATTATAACTCGATTTTTGTGACTTGACAGTTGAACAGTATGCTCAAAAACAAAGCAAAATGATCAACAACAACAACAACAACAACTCTGTGTGTTGGATTCATTTACCTGGTTCAATGTTGAGAGAGTAGCTGTCTATTTCCAGGTCGAGCTGTTGAGCTGCAGTGGAACGAAAATCCTCCAAGACCCCGTGCACAGCCTTGGTGAGGTTATACGGCACTGACTTAGCAAACCTCATTTTGCTATTCACAATCACACTCCCATTTCTGAAATTAAGTATTTCAAGTTGCTTAAATCCTGTAAGATTGGATCGTAGATAGGGAACCAGCTGCAAAATAAAAGATAGTTTACTCTTAACTGTGCTGTAAGTGCTCAGCTGCTGCCAATCCCATTTATACTCACTTTTCATTATCTGAAGCATACATTTCACTTCCTTTTTACTGTTTTTTTTGGATTTAATGTGAGACCAAAACACCACTACTTAACGATCTATTCGAGTAATTATGTCCACATTTCAATCGTTCTATCTGTGTATTGAGATTGATGGACAGGGATTTCTTTATGATGAATTATGAGAACAGATGACTAAATAATCCAAGCCAATGCTATCAGCAAAGAATGCCAGGTTTAGTCATTTGGAAAAAAAAAAAAAAAAACCAATAAAAAAAACATGTTCCAAACTGAGCCGGGGAGCAGAATGACTTATGTCCATGTAAATGGGACATCCATTTGGAAGTCATTAATTTGCAAAGACCTGTTGAAATGAACAATGGCTTATGCATCAGTGTGGCTGTCTACACAGTAGATATTTCATGGCTAACACAAATACGGTACAAGGGCAATAGCAGGGAACTGGTGGTCAGAATACTTATGTGCCAATCCTGGAACTGTCCCTGCCAAGCAGTGTGACCTTCATCAAGCCACATAGCCTCTGTGTTGTACTTCTGTGCCCTTATCTGAATTGTGAAGGATAATAAAATGTGGTTTCCTAGGGACCCCTTTTCAAATTATTATTTAATAATCTCAAAAGTACCCTCAAGACAATGCAACTTAGGTTCCCACATTTGTCTCTTGTGAGGCACAGTCATCTCTGAAATTATTTTTCAGAAATGTTTGAAACTTAGCCATGTCCACCTTGTCCCTGGCCCCACTCCATGCATGCACACCTATAAACCCAGAGAGCACTGGGATGCAAGCTGCAAGCTCCCAGGCTCTGCCCAGATCTCCCTTTTCTTTACTTCTATCCCTACTCCACCAAAACTTAGATTCTGACTCTCATACACATTCTGGTACCTCCCTCTACAAAGTTATTATGAAATTTAAATGGTACACAAGGGTTGGAACTTTTTTCAACCTACACTGTCCTGATTTCTGTTATGTACCTTAACCGGACTCATTCTTCCTGTGTTAGCATTCATTTGGTGTCTGGCAGGGATTTTCTGTTTTTACTTCATATGTAGATGGCTAGCTGCCCCTGCTCCCAAATTCATTCCCAGAATGTGATGAAAAAGGTTGGCTCATCAGAGACCACATTTTTCAGCCTTACTTGCAGCAAGGTTTGGCCATATTCCCACCAGTAGAATATGGGCAGAAGTGATGTGGCAACTTTGATATCACTTGCTAACAAGGAAGCTGCTCTTGCTCAGCTTTCTCTCTTTCCGCTTCTCACAAGTGGAAGCTGGGATGTGCCAATGAGCCAACTTTGGCTATGCAAATGAGGAAAAACTCTTGAGGTTGGCAAAGCCAAGATGGAAGAAATGTGGGTTTGTGAATGATTATATAGAGCAGATCTGTACCACCTGTCAGGTGAAAGAGAAATAATCTTGTATCTAATTTAAGTTACTTTGTTCTCAATCTCTTCATAATGGCAGCTCAGCATGAATCTTCATTAAGATACCTGGGCTAGGTTCCCTGGGTCTCTGTGCCCATAATCTGTCCCAGTATCTCTACTCAACTCATGGTGTGTATGTGTGTATGTGTGTGTGGGGAATTCCACAGATAGTCTTACTTTAAAGCAAATGTACATTTGAGAAATTGGACTTTATGCATATTTTCACTTGTATAATGATTTAACTTATATAAAGCATATAAATATTCTTTCTACTCTTGTCAGAAATTCTGCAATCTGTGTGATATGCATTGCATAACTTACTGTAACTGACCATGTATCATATAATTCAGCTTTTATTATTGTATATGTATTTCTTACTGTATTGTAGAAATAAACATGTCCTTGGGAGTGTTATCAACAAAGATGTATGTAATAAAAACCATCTCACTTTCTTTGTTAAGGATCAGACAAGTTAGGTCACTTAGTCATTTTTTTATGTATATAAGGACTTGTTGTTGTTGTTAGGTGCTGTCAAGTTGGTGTCCAACTCATAGCAATCCTACATACAATAGGTGAAACACTATTGTGAGTGCTTCTCTG
This sequence comes from Pedetes capensis, assembly GCA_007922755.1. Taxonomy (NCBI): domain Eukaryota; kingdom Metazoa; phylum Chordata; class Mammalia; order Rodentia; family Pedetidae; genus Pedetes; species Pedetes capensis. Next base: position 1,817 of record VMDO01023502.1, on the reverse strand, counting down.
CTATTCACAGAGTTTTCAATGGCTGTTTATTGGGAGTGGGTTGCCAGATACTTCTCCCAAGCCTACAGCCCCTGGTGTTCCCAGGGAGTCTCCCACCTAAGTACTAACCAGGCCTGACCCTACTTAGCTTTGAGGTCTGACGGGATCAGATGCCATAGTGCTATGGCTACAGACTATAAGAACTGAAAAGAAGTAAAATAGGAGGCCTTACTCCTTACATCTACACTGGACCAGTGTAGCTTTGTACCATTTTGCTATGTGGCTATGACCTAGGAAAAGTTTGTCCATACTGCTTTTAGATTCCAAGTGCAGTACTTGAGTGATTATGGGTAAATTTGTTTCCATGAGCCTGGGTGTCTTCCCTGAGGGTCCACCATAGAACTCTCTTTCCTAATTGCATCCAAATACATCTCAAAACTCTAGTTGAATGCCAACCTCAGAGACTTCTCTCTTCTAACCTGCATTGCTCACGATGGCCAATGATTATACTACAAAATGATAAAAACAATAAAAAGGAACAAAGAGACACACAGAGTTGAGGGTTTTTCAGTAGTGCCCACTCACCAGCTGTGTGAACCGGTGCTCCAGAGCTTGATATTCCTGAGAGCTTTTGTTGAACAGGTCATTGGAGAAGGGCACATTGGCAACACGCAGACTGAAGAACACTACCAGCTCCTGGGCCTTGGGGGCAATGGTCATGGAGTGAGTGGTGATGTATTGTAAAGGTGGGACAGGAGTAGTCATCTTTAAGAAATGATGTGGGGTCGGAATATGTCCACTCAGTCCTGGTACCTCTGACAAGGCAGGAGTGTGAGACACAGATATTCCATCAAGATCTCTGATTGTGTCTTCAATACCAATACCCAACCTGCTGTCCTCAGAAGATGTAGGTGAAGGTGGAATGTCCAGAGACAATTCGCTGATGGCAGAATAGTCACTTGTTGGGAGAGTAAGCCCTGGGACTAGTACCATGTGGTCAACAGACTCTATGTCTATGGTACCTTGATCAGCCAGAGAGAAAGTGCTCGATGTGGTAAAGAAAGGCAGAGTATCTGCTGGGGAGGTAGTTGACATTACAGGTGGATGCCAAGGACCATCTGTGGAGGAAGCTCCTGAGGCCAATTTCATTATGTCCAGTTATTCCCCAAAGGAGAGAAAATGAAAAAAAGAACTCAAAGTTAGGTTTAACTTTAAGAAAAGATATGATATTTGCATTGATCATTTCAATGGGCATTTTTTTAAGAGGATGCAAAATATTTTATTTTGATATTTGAATTATATAAATATCATAAATATTTACAGATCAAAACCCAAGATGCATGAAAGATGAATAAGCCTACATATATCCTGGATACAAAACTATCACATTCTCACAGTTAAATTTTTCTTTTTCTGAAACTACTTCCTTGATTTATGTTCCAACATCCAATTTTGGAATGGTATGATTAAAATACAATTTGTTCAACAAGTGATATTTAAAAATAGCTATAGAATAAATTATCATTGGTTGTCCTCAAATTCTAATAAAGTATATAACAAGTGCTGCTGCTTAGGAAATCCTCTTTTTTTTAATTAGAAATTTTTAATGTACATCATAATGTGATTCATTTTGACATGATTTTCATTGTGACAATTTTCATATATGCAATTTGATAAGCATTATTCATATAGGTTACCCCTTACCCTCCTCTATGTTTCCCCCCCCTTCCCATCTAAGTTTCCCATCCAAGTCTTCTCTATCTTTTACTATATAGTATTTTTCTATATGTCCTTGGGTTCCATTTCTGTTTAAGATAGAAACTTTTCCTGTAGTGGTC